>CM046837.1:4662018-4721769 GCA_025618425.1 Heliocidaris tuberculata
TTTTAAGCTTACATTAGTTCGAAGGACGTCGCAATACAGGTAAACTTTTAGGAGGCAACTTTTGCTAATAAATCATTGGAGATTTTTCCACCATCATGACCATGCATGATCCAATGGATCATATAATATATATAGTACCCTGATGGTGTAAAAAAATGGTAGATATACAAACAGAATGATGTTACGACTAATTTGACATTCCTCAAATATATCTATGCCATTGAAACTTGTTTTAGTTCATTAATTATATATGTTAATTTAAATAGTTGAAATGAAAAACATTGAAAAAATAATTGTATAAAACCCGGTTTATAATAAACAAGCTCTTTACAAGCAGGATAGGGTTTAGTATCCAAGATTGTCACAGAGGAGAGGGAGAGAGAGAGGGGAGAGAGGGGGGGGGGGGGGGAGAGGGGAGAGAGGGAGAGAAAAAGAGATGAAGAGGAGGAATGAGTGGAGTGTAAACAGAAACACAAAATTATGATCCCCGCCGTGGATACGATTACTGAAATTCCACTGGTCCTCCTAGAAATGCTGGGGGGGGGGGGGGGGGGCTGGAATATTATTTTTGTATAGGGGGGTAATAGATAAGATAAATTCCCGATATGATTCCCCCATTTTCGTGGTCCCTTGTTTTGTCTCTGTAGACCAGGGCCCTGTTTCACAAAACTTGTTATCAATAAAAAGTCACAATAACTGTTATAAACTACCGAAATAACTGTATTTGATTGGCTGAAAGCACATTTTGTCACAGATCTGTTGCAATTGTTAGTGATAACAAGTTTTATGAAACGGGGCCCTGCTTCATGGTACCGCCTGTCATCATCCCACTATTTCACATGAACTTGAAGTTTGCTTTAAAACGGGCCTCTCCTTTATTTGAACTGTATAATCTATTGAAATGTTGAGAAACATTGGAATGTTTCAGGCCTGTCGACCGACAAGAACATTGATTGATTTCCTCATGGAATTGTTCAGGAATTTGTCAACCGGAACCACAAAACATACTATTTCGGCTTGTTTAAAACTATCAATAAATTTCAGTTTTTTATTCGTGTTAATTTTATCTATGCTACACGGAATAAATGTTTGTAATGAATGATTTGCAATGATGCTTGAGTACACTTCCAGCATTGCATGACCCCACTGGAAGACCAGCTATTTAAAGCTGAAGTGGCTACCCTGGGAAAATAAGAGGTTATTATTATTATTATTATTATCATCATCATCATCATCATCATCATCATCATCATCATCATCATCATCATCATCATCATCATCATCATCATCATCATCATCATCATCATCATCATTATTATTATTATTATTATTATTATTATTATTATTATTATTATTATTATTTTATTATTTTATTATTATTATTATTATTATTATTATTATTATTATTACAAAAGACTCGAGGGTTTTCTTCGAAAATTCATTGTATTGTGAAATCGCGTTTCTCAAAATGTTCAAAATAATGTATCAAATATGTAGTGAACAATTTTGCAAGCTTTACATTCTTGATCATCATAAATCAATTGACTAGAGTTACGAGGATCTTGATTAATGAACACTTAGATTTCCCATTTAGACCAGGATATAGTCGACAGTAATCTACTGCCAACACCAACACAGGTCAGGGGGGGATCGGGGGGGGGGGGATCAAGGAGGTTCTCACCCTTTTTTTCTTTTGCTTGTCAGAGATTTTTGTGTGTATCAACAGCCGAAAATTCGATGACTTTTAAAATGTATTCATTCATTTATCTATCTTTATTCGTTTTTTTTTTTTGCTTGTCAGTTGTTGTTGTTATTGTGTTTTTTTTGGTGTTTTTTTTTTTTGGGGGGGGGGGGACTGGACCCCTTTAAAAAATTCCTGGAGCCGCCCCTGTAACCCCAAACCAGTTTGATTCCTAAACTTTTACGAAATAATAGCATTCGATTGGTCGTTAAAAACAAAACTCCTGATGGTAATGTAGTACTAAACTATTAATAACATTGTCGGAATCGTTATTGACTGATTAAATCTAGAGGATACGTGTTATCATGGTTCAAGGAAATAAAAATTAGTTGCTGATTTTAAGGTGTCAAAAATATATATGTAATTGAGTATTTAGTTCCTGAACTAAAAGACTTTAGTTTTATACATCAGATAATTCCGATACATCAATATCTTTGTCAAAGGACCAATTAAGTTGTCTAAATTGGTTTCAAATATTGCATCAAGTTGAATTATCGACGGAGAGGCCTCTTTACCCAAGTTTTCTCTTCCCACCTTGCCTCTTTGAAATAACATTATGTAATGTATATTTTCTTTTTATGTATAACTTACTTAATTTTCTCTTATATTTTTTTAAATGTAAAAACCCCGTTATAAATGTTTTACTTCTTTTTTTATACCAATGAAGTAAGATAAAATAAAATTAAAATAATCAAGTAAAAGTACTTTCTGAAATTGTTTTCTGTCCATCAAGCTGAAGGAGATTGAGAAGGCCTATTGTGTACTAGGTGATCCATCTAAACGAGCTCGGTACGATGAGTATGGTACCGTGGGATGCTGGTGCAAGGTTCGGCATGCATTCTCACCAGAAGCTATCGACAAACACAATCCAATCGTCAAGGTAATTCACTCGTTTGATAATATGCTCTCTGTAAAAAAAAAGAGAGGGATTTTTTACTCTATTTTCATACCCCCGTGAGGGACGTCAGTGATCACTTATTTAGGAGTGGATATCGAGTGAATATCGAAAGAAGGGTGAACTATCACTCTATTTTTACCCTATTTTCACTCCCCCGGGGAATGACGTCAGTAATCACTCGATTTTTTCTTTTTTTCTTTTTAGAGTAACGTGAAAATAAATAATGTAATCACTTTACATGGACACAATTACTTTCAAAGAGGATAACAATTATTTTCGAGAGCATTACTTTGGGGATAAGGCCCGGGAAACCCCCTAATGCAAGATTTTTTTTCTTTACTTATATTATGAACCATCTTCTTCATCTATCTGTTTCTATATCCATTTCACAATCCTTGTCGTCAATATGATGTAGCCGAGGGGACAGTAGAGTAATAAATTATGTGTAGCATGGGGCGAGAGGTGGGGCGAGTTCAAGGTACTATTTTGAATGGACTATTATCTTGCCCTGTCCGCCACCCCCCTGAAAACCCCCTGGACTCTTTCTCGTCTTCTCTCTCTTACTCTGTATCTGTATATACCTAAACGCAGTTTCTTCAACCCTTATTCCTCAGTTATTACAGTATTAGCTTGTCCCTTTCCTTTAGTTTATTCTCTGTCTCTCCCTCGTCTCTATTGACTTTTTTTTTTCTCTATTCAAGCAATGCTCTCTTCGTCTCTCATATACGATTTCATTCAAATGCCAATATCCCCCAGGCTCTTGTTTGTCACCATTCAAGCAATTTTTATCTCTCTCTCTCCCCCCCCCCCTATTTACACACATGGTCTATGGAAACCCGGTGGGGCGTTTCATCTAGTGTCTTGTCAGTGATTTTTACCGACAAATTTGCTCTCAGCCAATCAGATGCAAGGATTTCAGTAGCTTATAACAATTATTGCAACTTGTCATTGATGACAAGTTTTATGAAACAGGGCCCTGGTGGTTTTGGGGAATTTGAGCTTTCATGAGTCATTGGGTTAAACCATGCATGTATACAATTTGTATGATACCACTCGCCTAGCTATATCACGCAGTCTCTGTTTAACCTATTCACTTCCACTTATACATGTACAAGCTTATCTGAAGATAAGCTTGTACTCCATAAAATTTTCACGGGTGAATAGGCTTCAATAGCTTTTATGTGTATCAGCGCGCCTTTTTCCAGTCTAGATCATTCATACATCATGTACATGAGAGGAAAATAATTATTTAAAATTTCACGTTCAACTTTGAATCCCCAAATTTGTGGTACAGTTAGAGTTGAAGAGTCCCTGAATCAGGTAATCTAGCAAATTTAAGAAAATTAAATCTTGCTTAGAGCAATTTTGTTGACTGTCTGTTTTTGACAGCTGCAACTGCAGTGAATGTTGGACACAGTCCCACATAGGTAAGGGCCTATGAGTGATTTACTTCTCTCCTCTTCTAATTTATCTCCTAATACTTATGCGATAGGCCAAATTACTCTTGGATAGAAATGTCAGCATCATATCAAATGTCCTTCAAAATCATACCGGGTGATCGATCTTTCATGATCAAATATTTTGTGAGTTAATGTTAAATGTGAATGTATACATAACGAATCACTGTGGTTTCGCAAATGGATAAAGTATAATTCTGCATGACGAGGGGGGGGGGGGGGGGGGGAATTCCCTTTTCTTTGATTCTCCCTCACCCGAGACCTCAGCATTCCTTTCCCCCATTCTTTTATTTTTTTATGTTTTAAGTTTCAAGAATTACAAAAACAATCATACATAGGTCATAGAATAAAAAACAACAACTACATGTATTTAACAAAAATAAATAGAGAAAAAAAGAAAAAGAAAAAAGAGCAGCTTTTATAAGTACAAACTCAAAAACCGAGGACCAGAGTGGACGCCCGAGCCCACCCAATGACCACCACAGACCGGACAGCCGGTTTCCCCATTCTTTTGTTTCTATCATACCGCTTTCTCTCTGCCACACTTTCGATTTCTTTTATTACGTTACCCCTTCCTTTGCCTATTCTGTTCAAATAATTGGTTTTCTCTTCCTCTCTGACAATATCTTTTTCAAGGTGATCTTTCCGTGGATCGATCGTTGTCTAGTCATTGTGTACTTCCCTCTCATCACGATTTTTATTCGTATACCACTCTCCCGTTTTGCTATTATTAACTTTTCAGTCCTTTTCAACATCATTCTCTTCCCTCCTTACAAAATGTTTGCCACATTAAAAAAAAAAAAATTACAAAAAATATTTCAATGTTCTCTTTTTCACTTATCCGTCTAGAACGTAGAAGAAATCAGATATGAACCTGGAAAACATCCTCAATGTGTTTAGATGAATTACATTGCAATTATACGTCAATAACTTCTTATTTGTTAGCAAAATTTGAGGATGATTGAGCTAAATACATATTAACTGAACTAGAAAAGTGTCCATAATAAGCATTGATGGTTCTCACTAATTAACATGAGAACCTCGTGACGTCAATATTTGTCGCATATTTTGATGATCAGTGCTAAAGTTATTGCAAGCGTGTCAAAATGCTCCTCGAATAAAAAATGCTCCTCGAATAAATTCAAGTTGATAACAGTTGAATAAAGTCAAAGAAACTGAAAGTTTTCATTCTCATTCCCATAATATGCAGGGCCTGTGGATGTTCTGTTTCACTGCAACTGGTTGCTGTTTCTGCTACTGCTGCAATCACTGTTGTAACACATGCAAACCCGATACATGCGATCATGACGAAGATGAAATCTACATCAGGGCTAACTTCCCAGAGTACCTCACGGAAAGCTCAACTCCTTCCGGGTCTCCTTTCGGTCGAATGCGTCATAAGGAAGAAGTCCGGCAAGCAGCGCGAAGGAGAAGGCAGGATATGTACAAGAAAAAGGGTCCAGGGGGAAAAGTGAAGGAGATCGATGAAAAGAACAAACAAGAATACGAGGTTAGGAATGATGGGGAGGAAAAGATAGATTCAGAAGGGAAAGGTCTTCCATTGAAGACCACAAAGAGATCAATCATCAGCAAGGATAGTGGATGTGACATAGGTTTAGACAATAATGGTTATGTCCATGATCTGGATGGTGAAAGTATGACTAATAGCGAGGGTTTTTCTGAAGAGCATTCAATCGGATCAGATCAAGCTTCAATAGAAATACACAGCACAGGGAATAATGACAACTCAGATGTTTCAAACGGAGGATCAGATCGAGCTTCAATAGAAGTGCACAGCACAGAGAATCATGACAACTCGGATGTTTTGAAGGACGATATTGAGAAAGAGGACAGAGTAATATCAATGAAATCAGATCAGTTCAGAACTAAAGGCATTTATCCCCCAAACGCTAGGCTGCCTGATCATTGGCTTTGAAGGCCGTCAAGATCTTTAAAAGCAGAACGGAGTACTATGACCAATGAATTCAATCAGGTCACCACCTTTTTGTTAATTCAGTTTATTTGACCTAATTTCATCTCAACCCTCGAAAGCATTTACTGATACCTCTACATTAATTCCCATGAATATCTTACTATTTAGAAAATATACAGAATGATATCCTACTATTTTAATAGAAATGTAAAACAATTCATATAACACAAATTTTTCATCTAAAATTTGTAATGAAATGCCCTTTTATCTATGATTATAGGTGTTATATAAAACAATTATATAAGGTGATGGTTGCCCAATACATGTAGTGGTAATTTTTTTTTAGGGGGGGGGGGGGGGCTGCAGCTCTGTGCCTTGTACATGTATGCCTATGATTATGTAGCCAGGGTTAGGGTATTGAGAACACTGGTCCATCAGTCACTGATACAGATTCCTGTTGTAATCATACAGCAAGGAAAATATGTATCGAACACAGCACACACTTAAATTCTAGTGCACTTATTATATTATTATTGTGTGCAAAACTTTACATCCAGGTGCTGATTGTGTATGTTGGTAAACACTACAGAATGTAATCAAGACTGATTTATACACTTACATTAAAAATGTTAAATCTGTAGTTCATTCTTAAATTTCATGTAAAAATACAAAAAATGTAAAAAATTGCTTTTACATGATTATTCCCTTTCAAATGGGAAAAGTATTTATTTACTGGTCTATGTTGGAATGTGCATATTTATATTTATCATGGCTGTACTGTTTCATCTGACAAATTAATTGTATAACAATCATATATGTATTTATGATTCACTATATAGCCTTAAACTAGTTGCAGGTTATTTTGATTCACATTGACCATCATCATTATGCCTTCTATTTATGCTAGCCTCTTTTTGTATCGGTACACAATTTATCTTTTGTGTTACCATTCTAAATGGAAACCCAGAAATAAAGTGCAATTTAACCTTTATACGTAGTCGGTTGGAAGCAGAGAAATATGAGAAACAAATGAATGAAAGTTGAAAATGGTTTGGATAAAGGATAAGAAAGTTATAAAACGTTGAAAGTTAGGATCACAAAATATGGAGAATCTCCTACTGGTAATGATGTACGATGTCATATTTAGGTTACTTATCTACATGTTGTGTATCAATTGTAAAGCCCGTTACACATAATTCTGGAGGAGTACAGGTAATATGTCTGAACATGATATAAATTGATGAAATACTTGCTAATGGATATGAAAATTATAAAGATACCATTCCACTGTCAGAATGAGTTGACTGTTACTTTAGTAAGGAGTTTTCGATGTGTCGACTAGAACGCCGTCCTAGTTCCTCCCAGCGACAATGGACTGCTTTGTGTTGACTGCATACAAAGTAGGTGAAGCATGAAGCTAACAATGGGTGAAGCGAGGTTCACGTTTTAGAGAAGATGGCAAAACCATGTTTGACGCGTTCTCGATCTGACTAGTGGACGGGTGAGCTGTTCTTGCACAAAGCGCGGTATGCAGCTAACACAAAGCAGTCCACTGTAGCTGGGAGGATCTAGGACGGCGTTCACGTCGACACATTCGAAAACTCACTAATATTTACATCCATAATAATGACACTAAATTGCAGCTGAAAAATACAATATTCAGCCTTGCAATGAATAAATTTGAAGTAAATGAATTGAAAGACACAACTTTTAGTAATTAAAAATGAAAATTATAAAATGTTTGCTCCTCCTGACATCTCAGAACAGCTTATTGAAGACACACTATAAGACACACTATACATGTACTGTATGTCCAAAACCAAGCGAAACCACAATCTGAAGTTCTGTTAAGGTAGCTTAGCAAAATGTAACGGCGCGAAAAGAAGTGTCTGGAATGCAAAATGCATGTTGTTGAAAATCATAATTTTTATTGCATTAAGGTAGAAACATATCATTAAACCATAGATGGCATTAAAAAAGCTCTACTTCCTTGATAGGACTTAAATATGACCAAAATTGTCATTACGAATGTCAAATTACAACTTATGATTCACCACTAATCATCTACAATTTTGCTGTTTGCATTCTGGATGCGTCTTTTTGTACCATTTCGTTTCGCTAAGCTACATGTATCTAAGGCTAATAAACACATTTTACACAAAAAGATAGAGTTAATATTTATGAATGGCAAGAAAGAAAGAAAATTATACAAAAGAAATTTGCAGATAATCAAGGTCACTTTGTAGTTATACAGTTCTTTGAAAATATTTGGAAAACATACATTTCTATAGACAATTCACCTGAACATATTTAGCAGTACTTTTAAAACAGATCTACTCATCCACTCACTTGACAAGTGAGTGAACAAAAAGAGGAACTTCAACACTACAATTTACTGATTTCAATTTGTGATTTACAAGTTATGTCAATTAGTGCCTGTTTTAAAGTAGAAAATAGATGATTAACATATTCTGAGCTGAAGCCAACCGATTTAATTGAGTTATTTGGGACTCTCCTAACAGAGAATACTGGCATGACCAGGGCCAATCTTATAAACATTGTGATTGATTTAAATCTATCGCAATTTGATATCAATTGAAACTCTGTTCTAAGAGATGGGAGTTGGCAATGTTGCGATTGACTGGAGTACTTGTGATCAATTCACATCATTCGTAAATCTTTATGAGACGAGGCCCAGGTGTCAACAATTATCTATTGATACCTGAAGTTGCTGTTGTTTGCAATTGCACAATATATACACAAAAAAATTGTACAAAACCAGCTTGAGATGTGAGTCCATTCATGTCCGATGGGGCAAAATTCTGCATACTTTCTCATCTTCCCATGAAACATACTTGATACTTGATTTAGTAAGAGTCTGACCTGATGCAATGAATTCATCGTTTCTTCAGTTTGATGATCTCAGTCCAGTTTGGATCAGCTTCCTGATGGGGTATCTATCTTGGCTAACTCCATGATGTTCCTGGCTTGTAAGACAAGAGGCATGTCTATCATACTACCCCTGAACATGAAGGCTCCCTGGGAATAATATCAGATAGAACAGAAAATATGTCTACACATTAGACAGTCTATATCTTGATTATCCCCCAGCCAGTTTTGACAGGTGTAGAGGTATCTATCATGGCTAAATCCATGACATTCTTAAAGGCATGTCTATCATACTACCCCTGAACAGGAAGGCACCCTGGAAATAATTTAAACAGAAACATGTTCGCAAAAATAATAATAACTGTGTCTTATAAAGTGCTTTACCAGTTACAATGTAACTAACCAAAGGGCTGACAGTATCAATATTACCAAGGTCACTAAATTCAGTTACTATTATGCACATTACAGTGCACATTCTCCACTCCCTGGGGAGCATTCCCACTAGCCTTTTACAGGCATGCACATGCTAATCCAATCACACTGACCTTTGCATCCTACCAGGTACCCATTTAACACCTGGATGGAGAGGAGCAATGTAGATAAAATGCCTTGCTCAAGGACATAAGACAAGTGCTGGTGCTGTGCCGGGGCTCGAACCCACAACCTTTGCATTTCTAGTCAAGTGATCGAACCACTTGACTAAGACACCTCTAATCACAAAGACATTTAAGAAATCAACCCAAGGAAGATTTCAAACCCCATTGTAAGGCTCATATACATGTACAAGTAGAAATCATGTTCAGATTATGAAATATGTTGTAAAGTTCACACATTTAAATAAGACATGATCACGGCTAATGAAATCACCATTGGGCTCAGTTCTTGAAATTCTTTGCGACCATGAAAAAAAACAGCAACCACAAAACAAAACAAAAATACAAAAACAAACACAAAGACTTTTCTTGCTTATTCCTAGGCCATTTGTGACATCATAGCGAGGTTAATTTCTGTGACCTGTCAAGTCTGATAAATATATAACCTTCAAAATTCAATGTCTGTCCCATGTGTACTTTTTATAAGGCAGCAAATTACTCCAACTACATGTAAATACAAACAAACAAACAAAACAAATAAACAACTTTTGCTGAACATGATATTGCAGATCATAATAACTGAACCTTTAACACTGTTTTATTGACTTGTGTTAGCCAAAATAAAGTAAGCTAAGGACAAGAGGCAAATCGTAAAATATAGTAAAAGAAGGAGGAGAAGAAGTGGAAGAAGAAGAAGAAGAAGAAGAAGAAGAAGAAGAAGAGAAGAAGAAGAAGAAAAAGAAGAAGAAGAAGAAGAAGAAGAAGAAGAAGAAGAAGAAGAAGAAAAGAAGAAGAAGAAAAAGAAGAAGAAGAAGAAGAAGAAGAAGAAGAAGGAAGAGGAGGAGGAGGAGAAAAAGAAGAAAAAGAAAGAGAAGAAATAAGAAGAAGAACAAGAAGAAGAAGAAGAAGGAGAAGAAAAAAAGAAAGAAAAAAATCTTTCATGGACATAAGGCAATCGAATGTTGATAGCTTTTGAATAAACTAAAGAGATCATTTTATCACAAGAGAGATTTTTGTACAAAGACGAACAGGAGGTATGTAAGGGTACGGGGTAAAGAGAATTCAGAATATCTTTTCAGCATTTTCCTCGAACTCTCCTGATGGTGTATTTTCTCACAATAAAGAATAGATTCAGAGTATACTTCAACAACTTGGGGAAAAAAAATTCAGGGTTGGATATGCGTACTTGTGCGTGGGAGGCCTACATGTAGCCACATGAAAGAAGTTTGACTTCAAAACAAGAAGCAAGCTTCTCAAGAAGTACCAAAGGAGAGGTAGCTATATATGATAGCACATTTTGAAATAAGGAGATTACCTAACTTCTTTTATGCCTTAGCAGTCAACTGTTCCTTCTTTCAAAAGAGATAAAATCAGGGTTTTTTCCTAATTGTTCTGGGGAAAACCCACTGTCTGGAAGACAGCCAAAACATCTATAAATCCAATCCTGAAAAAATTCTTTGTTTTGTTCTGCATGTCTGAAATTCCATGCCTATTTGTTCAAAATACCAGTTTCAAATATTAGTGGTTACAAGGGGGGAGGGGATCGGTTGTACCATCCTTAACCCTTTCGAGACAATTGACCACATTTTGTGGTTTGGCTCAATTACTTTTGATCAGAGCCCTGAAAATATACCAGATACATGAGTAGAAAGAGCAAAAATGTTTGCACACACTATGTCCATTTTCGTTAAATGACCATACTGCAATTGATCCCAGGAATTTTAAAAGGAGAATAAGCTTTAAAATCCTTAAATGGCAACACATTGAGAGGTTCAAAATCATGGTTTTTTAATCGAAATTGGCAACTTTTCCAACTTTTCGACACTTCTTTTAACCATTTATATTGTTTTCAAAGACATTACCACTTATTACAATCTTGTAGCACTAAAGAAAAATATTATTGTTGCCAATTTGAAGAGCAAAATGTGATCAATTTAGCCCTTAAATAATCCCTGTCCTGAAAGGGTTAATCTGCGAGAGGTATATCATATGCAATGGTATTATATCCTACCTGTCCAGTTTGTTGATGTTGATGGAAGCCAGCTAAGAGTTCTCTTGCCCATTCTATCCTCTCCTGTCTTGGACTAAAAGCTTGTTGTACTACAGTGCATATCAAAAAAAGTACACACTTTGAAAATATTTTCAAAAATCATTATTATACAATATCAATATGATTTTTTTTCTTCTACAAATTATGGGTGAGAGTCCGTTTCATAGATAACACTATGAGTATTGATAATATTTCATGCCTGAGTGAGTACTGGCTACTTTGGTTTGCGCAAGAAAGCCTCAGTCTTGAATTTGATCGAAGCGCGTATCAGCCATTAACTGCATGTTCGCTGTCTACAATTAGCAATTGATTTGAATCATCACTTGATTCTTAATCCCATAGCTAACCGCACATCCACATACCTCCCTTCCACAGATAGAAAAACACACTCGTGCGCGTGCACACACACAGAAACATTGCAGATTATGTCTTTCTGCACACAGTTCCATTTTTGGAATGGAGCATGGCGATAGGATGCACTTGAAATTCATTACAGGAAGATGGACCTAAAATGTTCCATTTTCAAGAAGAGAGATTTAAAAAAAAAAATCAGGTTTTGACCGTTTAATTTGTTTCTTTCTTTTGTTCCCATCTGTTCCAAGCAGTTGAGGATGCGTACTGTCTCGGGCATGTGGAAAGGATTCTCTGTATTCCATGTTGATATCTTTCATATGTACATGTACATGTACATGTTTAATCGAAGAAATGTAAAAACTCTTTTTTTATTGATAAATTTGGTTCTCTTTTAAATTCTTATTCGTCATACAAGACATGTTTTTCTAGGGTCTTTTATCTTTTTTTTAAAAGGAAAGAGAAATTTGAAGAAGAAAATGTGTAAGTGATAGGGTTCTCCTGTTATTGGATTCAATCTTTCCAACACTCTTCGGCAGCGTTGCCACTACGGTGGTCGGCGCCGGTCGGAACCTTCCACCACTCGAAATTTCCAACCGGCACTCACTGCAGTATCACACCCGCCCGCCTGGCACTAATTTCCCCACTGACAAAGAAAAAATACTACGATTTTGACCTACGAACATGCAACTGTGGTTTAAGAGAATAATCTGACAGCATCAGGTATATGTACAAGTAAACCAAATAACAGTAGTTACAATGCTTAATGCTGCAGCTACAGTACAGTGTGTACTTTGTAGATACATGATATTTTTCCGTTTAACTATAATTTATAAGCCCTGAAAACCGACTAGTTTTTGTCCCCCTGAACCCCCGTGGCAAGGTTTCGGACGATAAAATTTCCACCACTAAAAAGTCCCTGGTGACAACCTTGCTCTTCGGGCAAAAATGGGTATAGATGGAGATGATTTGTGCTGGAAAGACACCACCTGCAATGGTGGTGGCAGTTGTGGGTTGGGGGCAGAGGTATATCCATCAAGGGGTGAAGCTGGTGTAGCTCCTTCTTGAAGGCCCAGGAAAAAAAACCTCCAGTACAACATGCTATGCTCAGTATGCTTGTCGAAGAACGGAGCTGTCCAGATACAGGCAATCCCTGACTTGGGAGCATCCTGCCCCCTCCTTTATCAATTTCTGGATACACCACTGTCGGTGTGCACTGCTAGGTATAGGTTTAACAAAATACATGATGGTTCAAATCAATTACTGATGATTAACAGAGAAAATGAAGTTACTGCCTGACAGGCACTTTGATCAAATTCAAGACTGAGGTATTTTTGTGCAAACAAATTTTGACGAGTTTTACAAAAGTAGCCAGTACTCACTCAATCGTAAAATACTGTCAATACTCATAGTGTCATCCAATGAAACAGACCCTCAACCATACTTGTACAAGAAAAAAATTGTCATTGTGAAATTATGATTTTTGAGGATATTTTCAAAGTGTGTTCTGTTTTTTTGATACACACTGCATAGATACATTGTACCTAGTGGCTAGTGGTACATGTATATCATATGCAATGGTATGATATCCTACCTGTCCACTTTGTTGATGTTGATGGAAGCCAGCTAGGAGTTCTCTAGCCCATTCTATCTTCTCCTGACTTGGACTATATGCTTGTTGTACAACAGATACCTGGCTGGGATGAATCACCTGTTTGCCTGTAAAGAATACATCAAGAAAAAAATACATCAAAGTTCATGATGAATTTCAATCTATTTATTCATTTATTTCAACGGGGTTGTTTCATTTCAAGTCCATTTCTGTACCTGCTCTTCCAGAGAGCCCTGAATTCACATAAAAAGTGGAAACATATTTCACATTTAAAAACAAGAACATATACTGAAACCAAAATTGGAAAATAAACATATACATATTTATATATATGTGAATCAACTGAAAATCCATCCCCCCCCCCCCCATTATCCTCTGCATTAAAAAAAAAAAGGAACCAACTTTGAATGAATCCTGTATAAAGATGATATGTTTACAGGTAAAACAATTCTTATAAAGCAAAGAATTTCTATGTTTTCCATTTATACCACTAAATGGTAAACACAATAATCTGTATATTTTACCAACAAACCAAACAAGCAACAACAATAACAGATCAGGGAATACTGTTGGGCACAGCTACATATTTTTCCCCATAACATTGCCTTTAACAATACACTGGAGACAATCGACCATATTTTGTGGTTTAGCTCAATAACTATTAATTCAGAGCTCTAAAAAATATGCCAGATGCATGAGTAGAAGGAGAAAAAAATCTGTCCATTTTTGCTGTATGACTATCTTGCATTTGATGGCAGGAATTTTTAAAATGATAATAAGCTTTAGAATCCTTAAATTGGCAACACAATGAGAGGTTCAAAATCACTGCTTTTTTATCAAAATTGGCAATTTTTTCAACTTTTCAATGAAATTCATAACCATGTACATTGTTTTCAAAGTCATTACACCATATTAGAACCATGTAGCACTAAAAGAAAAATACCATTGTTGCCAATTTGAAGAACAAAATGTGATCAATTTAGCCCTTAAATAATTCCTGTCATGAGAGGGTTAACAAATACATTTACACATGGAGTATTGGAGCAGCAGCTTTTTGAGGCAATCTACCCAATGGAGAAGAATGACGGTACTCCGACATATGCACCGGCGACAATTACTCAGGGCTTTATTTCATCAAAGATAAAGGGTTAGGATTAGGGTAGCAATTTGGTTTAAGGTTAGGATTAGGATTAGGTTTAGGGGTAGGTATAGTGCTTGGTCCAGGGTTGAAGTAAAGGATTTGTTTAGTGAGGGATATTGACCACGGAGCAATAAGCCAGTTTGTAATTCCAATCTCCGCATGTGCAGATAGAGGTCATTTGTACCGAGTACAGCTGACCTTTGTACGCTCTCATTGTGTACGCACCAGTATGATTTTACATGTTAAACAATTAGCGCGTGCATGTACAAATTGGGGTCATTTTAGGGTCATTTGTACCGTGAGCTAATTATGAACTGCCTTATTGTTGCAAGGAGCATGTTTCATACAACTAGAATGACTGAAGAATGACAATGAGGATGTACTACTTACCAGTGAAACCCATCATTGCACCTTGCTCAGAATACTTCTGCAGAGCTTCTTGATCTGGACAAATCAAACACGAAATTGAATCTTAACTCCACTGATCATCAAATTATTATGGAATAAAGACATATAGCATTATGGTAAAACATCGTTCATATTATACTGTCATTTATGCGATGTGTTGTTAATAAATTCAATCAATCAATCAGTCAATCAATCACAATGGAAGGAATATTTATGTACACAAAAGATACCATAATTTTGAAGTATACTGTATGGAATTGTACTCATATGAAACATACCACACCATTACAATACTTGAAATATATATTGTAAATAAAAAATTATGACCATAAGAATACTGCCTACCATTGATGCAAGGTCCAAAATTAGTAAAGAAAACGTATGGCATACATTCATATCTGCCAATGTGTCTACGATCACAATTTAAAAAAATTCTGTATGTCATAATACATTTAGATAGTTACTGCTACAGAAATTGAGATAGGCCTAATGATTCCACATAAAATTCTCAAAAAAGTCTTCAGTGAGAAACCTGTGTGTCTTTATCATTGAAATATGTCATACAACTATTGATGTGATGTGGAATCTAATTTTTCATGTTCAGTGCTTTAAACTAGATGCTTGAGATGTGCATGTAATTAAAAAGGGAAATTGAAAGACTGAGCATGGTAATAAAACATACACAAACTTTGAGAACCATAACCAGACAACTACCACCTGGACAACATTCCTCCCTTGATCAATTACCCCACAGGACAATTACTCCCTGGATATTTAGGAGACACATTACCTACTTGCCTCCTATGGGGGATGGCGGACACTGTTGTTGTGAAGTTGGATATTTGTTCACTGGAGACTTTTTTTTTTTGTGAGCTGTCAGAAGGGTTGTTGTGATAGGGGAAGGGGCAGTTATCCTCGAGCAGTTGTCTGAGGGTAGTTGTCCGTGAGTAGTTCTTTAAGGGCGGGGGAGACTGTCCAGGATTAGTTGTCCTAGAATCTTGAACCAGTGGCGGATTTGGGGGGGGGGGGGGCAATCCCGACCCGTGTCCCCCCCCCCCCCTTGAAAGAAAACTATGCATTGTGTCCCCCCTTTTAGAATGGATTTTTGGGGGTTTTTTTTTTGCTTTTCAGAGAATTATGGAAGCAAACTAGACACTATAACCCCCCCCCCCCCCCCCCCCCCCCCCACTGAGAAACTTTTAGAGGGCTGGCGATAACCCAAAATATGGATCTCCTTCCAAGCAGTTTCCAAAGTTGACAATCCTGCATTTGTGTGCCCCCCCCCTTAAACAAAATCCTGGATCTGCCCCTGCCTTGAACTGTACCTTTAACATCTATGTGCACCATGTCAATAGCCTGGAGTCCAAAAGCCTTAGCTACCGAGACCACCTTCTGTCTTGCATAGAGGAGTTCTATGCCATCCTGTGACCGGGTTGCTCCTACATTAAATCAATACATAGTGTTGTAAGCAACAACATGGTAATAATATTCCAACAGAACAGCAAACCATAGAATAACATGAGGAACATCTCCATGAGATATGAAGAGCATCCTGTTTGACCTCTCAACTTCACTAAAGCAAGAATATGATTCCATGTACTTCAAGTTTATCTTATCACAGTTACATGTATCAGCTACACTGAACTATGGGTATTAAAATGGTATTTCAAGATAGCTGTTTGATAACCACTACTCAGACCAAAGTGGATGAGGACAAGTTTCAAACATCCCTTCCCCCTACTCTCCCCCTACATCTAAAAATTATTTTGGCTTGAACGATAAAGATCTTTACCATTCCCTACTTCCTAGTCATCCTAAGAAATTGCACGCTGACTGGAATTAAATGATTCAACCCCTTCTGGGCCACCACATTTTTGGACAGTTATCATAGATGAACTTTAAAGCGTGATTTTTGGTTGAAAATATTTTTATTTCATTGATAAACAGGGCAGTAAATATCTTCCATGTATAACTTCAGAACAGAGGTAGCTTTTTTGGTTTCTGAAAAAAAAGAAAGTAGACCTGGGTGAAAACAAATTGTTCAACACTCAAATTCTTGGGCAGAATTTGCCGCCCACCGCACAGAAGGGCTTATTATTAATATGATATGCCACAGAGTTAAATTGAGTAAATAATGACTTGCTCTATCTTACCTATATTAGCACAGTAATCATCAGAACCAAACACTACACCATCCAAAGAGTAAGGTTCGTATTCAAACAGTTCCACAGCCTCACTGATGATCTCTGGTAATCTTAGCAATCCAATCGCACTCTCTGCGTAGATGATGATCTTTATGGGTGAAGTCACATCTCGGTCTTTCAAGCTCGATTTCAGCTGTCTCACCAACTGTTAAAAAACAATACTTACCTTTGTAATCATGTAATAAATGAACTGACATTCAAATACTGATAAAGAGCCTAAAACTAGGTAATCCTTTTGGAATTTTCATAGTCAGCATTGTCACTACGGTGGTTGGCGCCGGTCGGAACCTTCCACCACTCGAAATTTCCGCCCGGCACTCAATGCTATACCACACCCACCTGCCAGGCACTCATTTCCCCACTGACAGAGAAAAAAATACGATTTTGACCTACGAACATGCAGTTGTGGTTTATGCCAGCAGATTCAATGAAAAAATTTTACGTACGCATAAGCAAATTTACATGAAACCGCGCGAAGAATTTTCCTGGAAGGTAATACACCTATACACAGCCACTAGCGCAGCGCAGCTCCTTCCCAAATACGAATCGAATTTAAGTATAAATTGTTCACGTACCCATACCCGTACCCGTGCATGCCCAACAACAAATCACTACACACTGTACTCGTCTCCGAGCTGGAATGTCGCAATCAGCTGATTTGCACATGTTCGGGTTTTGAGAAAACTCGCCCGTGAGTTACTTACGGGCGATAAAATTTCCACCACTAAAAAGTCCCTGGTGACTACCCTGTACATAGTCTTGAGTTTGGCATAAATCTATTACAATACAAATATTTTGAAAAAATAATAATGGGGGAAAAAAAAGAAGTTGTGTTTGATGCACTGAAAGAACATTTGACTTTTTTTTCTGAGTCTGTCTATTAAAGCACATGAACTAAGCTCAGCACTTCTTCCAACAAATTCACTCTCTTGACAGAAATATTTTAATGGGTGTCTATGTTTCTTGGTTATCTCTCCCTATAACAATAAGTGATTAACTGTACATCTAACAAGGCACTGGCATCGTTGTCATGCTAACAATGATTTCCTGTGCTGATATGAGCGAACATCATTCCTTTACAACAAACTAAATATTATAGGGTGCAATCACTATCTGGAAGCTTTCCAGTTTACACTAATAATTCAAACTTAACACTGCTTCATCCTGGTAGTTTAAGTTTGTGACCTCAAATATCTATACCATAAAAAAAAAGTTTAACTAAGGCCTGTTTGGTTCCCAGTATTAAAAATAAACATGTTCCTTACCCAGTAGATATGTTCCACTGAATCGACCTTCGGAAAGAAGATAGTATCAGGTAGTCTTTGAGCCTTGAGGATCGTTGACAGGTCATCCTCTGCAAACCCACTTTCCATGGAGTTGATTCGGATGGCTACATCAGTTACAAGAGGCAGATCCAAGGAATCCAGCATGTGAAGAACCATCTCTCTGGCCTCTGCCTAAAGGTTTACAATTATCATTCAGGTCAAGAAAACAAATTAGAAGGGGGTGGATGAACCCCTTAAACTATTGGAATCTGATCAGATCCATATTCTGTGTCTTGCAGACATTCTGGGACTTGCCTGAACTTCTGAAGATTTTACATAATCTGCTCTTCCTGTGAATACAGGCAATCATTTCAAGAAAAAATGTCTATAATGAAGCACCACAACCACCTATTGCCTAATTTCATATTGTCACTCCATTCTAGCCTACAGAGAGCTATGATTGGCAGGTAACCTGAGAAAGAATAAAAATAAGCCCTCCACAACACTAGAGACCACCGACCTTGGCCCCGGAGCCAGCACCAGAGTTCTCTCTAGATAGACCCCTACCGCTGCATTTTACTAACGCGTAGTTTTGCTTTTCTGGTACAATGCCACAAAGTGAAGGAACTTAGCGAGAAGTAAGCCATAATTCACATTTTTATAATGATTTTGAAAATGATTTATACGTTGATGTGAACTTAAATCTATCAGGTTTTAGATCTATACCAAAGGTATATTGGTAGGGTGTCCGGAGAAAAAAATTATTTCTCTTATTTCAAAATGTATTAAATTTTCTTTCTGGATTTGAAAAATAATAACCATCAAACCGACAGAAATATGATATTTCATGAAAAATTCCAGTTAATTACTGTACAATAAGAGAATGAAATCGGACCATTTTTCAGCTTTTTCCTGCCATAGGCTATGTAGTTAAGAAATGGGACACACACAAATCCAAATTTTGAGCTTCCGAGACCTTTTACGACTTTATACTTAATGTCAAAAACTTGTCCTTTACATGACCAGATAGGAAATTTTACAATCTTTCTGATGGTATAAATTTTTTCAAGGTTTGAATATCAGATCACAGTGTAAAATTGCGAAAAAGTGACAAAATTTGTGTAAAACAGAAATTTCAGTTTCCCATATAGGAAGTGCATGGGGAAATGGCAATCTGAATACACACAAATATAAGGGTTTGCAATTTATCTCTTATTTTAATTTTCTAGTGAGCCTAAAAACTTGTCCCTGGTGTCAAAAGAATGACCAGGATTTTCTCTTTCCATACATTCCAAATATGAGATAAAAATTAATTCAGATCACATTGTAATAACAGGATGAATTTGCCCCCAAAATTGTGCCATTTTTCCTCCTGAATCAGCACGTTTTTAAGCTGACACTTTTCAGTGTGACTTCGGACACCCTTATATTGGATTGGTCATTTGATATTTTACTGTTAAATACAGTACATTTTTTATTGAAACAGTCCCAAGATTGCACTCAGTTTCCTGCTTTTCACTCCTTGGTTAATCAGCACTGGGCCCGTAACACATAGATTTTCAATCAATCGCCAAGTTGCAAGATCATTGTCTCATGCCCATAGACGGGTACGTTAATTGTTTCAAATTTGCGAATGATTGCAAACTATTGTGTTACAGGGCCCTGGTCATAATCTGTGTATGACTTATAGGGAACATTGACAAATCATTATTTTCATTACTTACAGAATTCTCCAAATTCATCAAATGAAAGAATCTACCCGATGGTTATTTTTGTTTGTCATACTATCTAGACAAAGACTAACTAAAATACACTCATGGGCCCTTGCCTATGTGGGACTGTGTCCAACATTCACTGTTGCAGCAGTTAAAAACAGAACAAAATTGCTCTAAGCAAGATTTGATTTTCTTAAATTTGCTAGATTACCTGATTCATGGACTCTTCCACTCTTACTGTGCCACAAATTAGGGGATTCAGAATTGAAAGTGAAATTTAAAATAATTATTTTCCTCTCCTGTACGAATGATCTAGCCTGGAAAAGGGCCTGCTGATACACACAACAGCTATTGAAGCCTATTCACCCATAAAAGAGCTAGTCTGAGTACAAGGTTATCTTCAGATAAGCTTGTACATGTATAAGTGACTAAAATAGATCTATCATCTATCTACTTTTTAATGTTTGCTACCTTTTTATTCACTGCAACTCCATCTTCACACTCCATCACAGCACAGTCGACTTTAAGATCAGTCAGTTTCTTCAACATCTTCTCACTATGGCCTGGTACATACAATACAGCACGTCGAGGGGTTTTGGAGATTTCAACATCACTACCAGGGCCCGTTGAACACGGTCGCTTGCTGGCAACCCAGCAGTTCTTGAATGCATATTCCCCCGGAATCCACCCGCCCTCACTCAAGTACCGTCCCGCACATCTCAACGTACTTCTCGCAGTCCGCAACATGTTTTTACTTTATCTTCAGTTACTCACAGTTCACAGGCCTCAAAGTTTGAAACTTTAGTGATGAAGTTTGAAGTGACACAAAACAGTCATGTATTTGTACTGAGACGTTTTAGATTAAGGTAAATCTAACTTACACAGGCTCAGACAGGAGATTCGGAAATCCATCCCGAAATGTGTCGTCACATCAGCTGGCTGACTGCATTTACGGTGTTATGACAGGTGGCGTCCTATAGGTTCTGTTAGTCCGGCCGGTCGGCCATGACCGGTCCGCCTGATTAATGCATTAGGACGCTTGTTGCCGAGTGCTGGAGTTCACCGTTTGTAAATTTCTTGCCTCGATAAGAAGGCTGGCTCACTTTTCCTTCCGTCCTTAAAATATAGAATGGAATTCAAGCTAATATGCATATTGTGACAGGAATGGTGAGGCCCCAATCCCCCCCCCCCCCGCCCCCAGAATTTAGCAATTGAAGTTACACAGTAGCCTATAGGTCAAGTCGAGGAATTTTGTCTAATCAACTTTCGAAGATTTTAGATGGCAACATTGAGTCGGGGTTATTGTGCCCTGTCTGGCAATTGATTCAAAAATACAATATTCTCCTTTGGGAATCTGATTTATTATTTTTTTCTCTCTATAGTGATTCAGCCATAACGCGAGACAATGAAATGGTGACTGTCCACCATGGACTCACAAATCCTTTAACAATAAAAGATAAAGAAAAAAAGAAAAACGAAAAAAGGAAGAAAATACGCCTATACAGCCGTTACAAATTGATTTTTTCACACACTCATGCGAATCTAACAATAATTAAGATAGATTAGAGAATACTATTTTGGTCCCCTAAGGCATTGCATTATCTTTTACCCAATAAAACTTGAGTGAAGCAGAAAAAAGAGGTCCGCTCGCTATTCATAGAAAACCGCTATTCATTTAACACGCATTATGAATAGCGGTCCTTATGAGTACTTATGAATAGTGGTCCTTATGAATGGATGTCATTATGAATAGCGAGGAAATTTGTCTATGGTTTGCTCGCTATTCGTACAAAACCGCTATTCATTTAGTCACGCGTTATGGATAGCGGTCCTTATGAATAAGTGGTCATTATGAATAGCGGTCCTTATGACTCGCGAGGTTACTCCGAAAAAAAGGGTGGGGGGGGGGGGCAGATATGAGGAAGTTAGAGAAAGCGTAAACAAGAAAGATAGCACTTTGGAAAGTTGAGATCATTGGAAATTTGGTATAATATTTACCCCCAAATAACGCTTCTCTCAATATTACTGCGGAACAAAAAGTGTATAAATAATATAAATTTAATGTAAATGAAAGATAAATATTATGTAGACATAATATGTTATTCACAATTAGCCAGGAATCATGTTTGTTCCATCATACTTATGCTTATTTCTATTATTAATAGTAAATTTATAACATCGCACATGACCCAACTGATAACTTTTGAACGGAAGGTTTTTCTATCAACATTCAAACGTTCATAACCAGGGGCGGAGAAGCGCCTTTCAAAGTGGGGGGGGGGGGGGCACCAACAAAAAAGGGCACTTGGGGCACCTACAAGGGGTGAACATTAAGCGAAAATTGGCAATTTTGTGACATTGATATTACCAAACAGTCTACATGGTCTAATTAATATACACTGTAATATCAAGCATCATCTTCATTTTTATGGTGGTTCTGCTTCAGCTTTCCCAATTAGCAGTTGTATGTAATGGTCTAATGATTCATGTGCGAGCGAGCGAAGCGAGCGAGCAAACGTTTTCAAGACTTTTTCCCTAATGCTGAAGTCCTTGGGTTGTGCATTATTTACAGCGATATAATGACAATGACAACAGCAAATTCATTTGCTATATTTCTGATTGTTCCGCTTCTACTCAGGTCAAATTAGTAATGATGGTTCAGTAATGACAATCTTCTATTGATTTTTATTCTAGGAATTAATCAGCTTATTTATTTCTTTTATTAGTTTTCAGCAATAATGATATGTAATATAATAAGTAAAGAAAAAATATATCAGACTAAAACAAATCCTCACTGCTTCTATACATTCTTTTTAATGTAAAACGATTTTGAATGAAATTATGAAGAATCGAGTTTAGATTTATGAAGGTTAAAGGCAGTTCCATACTGGAAAAATCAATAAAAATGAAATATCAAAGTTAATTTGAATAGTTACATTTTAAAAATAAATATCAATGTACAACCGACAACTTTGGCTTTCAAAAAGATGATAGTGAAGGCGGATTCACACCGAACACGACACACGACACGACAAAACGACATACTACACGACGAACGGCGAAAAAACAGTGCACACCGCACACGACATTCGCTAAAAAGTCGTGCTGGAGAGAGGGTGATGTCGTTTTTGATGATGAGAATGTCGTGGTAGTATTCATTTGAAGTTCATCATTGTAGTCATCAAAATAATTCTATAAGAGTTTTATTTTGTTTAATTTTGAAATCATTTATTCTTTATTTGGATTTCTAAAAGTTGTTAAATTGGTCAAGTGACACATGTTGAGAAATTACAATTAAAGTGATATTTGCCGTTTTCTATTCGGAAAAATCAATAAAAATGAAATATCAAAGTTAATTTGAATACATGTACTTGAATTTCTTGCTGGACCAAGTCTAACGGCTCGTCTAACGGAACTTTTTGTTTTCCACTTATGACGAGTAGATTGTCTATGATACATGGTCATAACCTTATCTCTGTGACATAATATGCACATTTTCCCCAAACTTAAAAAAAACAAAATTCTCCCTGCGATTTAGATTTGGTGCAGCTACCGGGGGGGGGGGGGGGGGGGGGGGGGGGGGGGTGGAAATAAATGGCTAAGTGGAAGGTTGCGATATGATAGGACTCGTCACACACCCTCTTCTTTCTAATTGGTTTGTTTTATTACTTCACATTCTATCAAGTATACTCACTTCCATACCAATAGACCTCAAATAAAATCGCAGTCACAACCGCATACCTTCCAATTTTCTCTTTTCTTTCAAATTGTAAATACAGGGGGAAAGTTGTCAGTATTGTTGGATATATACCGGTGTGTTGGCTCAGTCAGTAGAGCGTCCGCCTCACAACCGGGAGGTCGTGGGTTCGAACCCCGGCCGCGTCATACCAAAAGACGTTAAAAGATGGGAGTTGCTGCTACCTTGTTTGGCGTTCAACAATAAGGGATAGAGCAACGTCGATCTGGCGCTGCTCAGTGGCTGCCGGGCTCACGATCAATTGGGCAAAAAGAATTTCCATTTCGGTTTAACTTAATAAAATTTGGAGTGGACTTTAAAAGATTATTATTATTATCATATTATTATTATTATTTATCATTATTTATTATTTATTATTATTATTATTATTATTTATTATTATTATTATTATTTATTATCATTATTCATTATTATTATTATTATTTATTATTATTATTTATTATTATTTATTATTATTTATATTCTATGTATCTATGTATAAGTTATCTCAAAACACACTCATGGTTGATAAAAAAAAAAAATCAGATATTTTTCAACAAAGCAAAAGCAATATACTTTGCCCCATATTACGGAAAATCTTTAAATGACTCCAGAGAATACGTTTTCAAAGTTGCATTAAAAAAAACAACATACTTTTAAATCTTTCCCTATTTCTTCTCTCTCTCTTCTCTCTATTCCCCCCTCTCTCTCTATTCCCTCCCTCCCCCCCCCCCCCCTCCCTCTCTCTCTATTCCCTTCCCCGTCTCTCTTTCAAAATTTGTAGCAAGTTCAGTGCCCATTGTATTCTGTTTGAGAGCTGAAAAAAACTGAATTGGAAAGATTAACATTAAACAATACAAATATTTAAAAGACTAAAACAGTTATTTGATACTGTGATTCAAAACTTTAAATGAGATAGATTTCTACAACAAGCACCTTTAACAAAATAATAGACCAGTATGGATTTTCCTTAAAACAGTATATTGAGAAATCATGTAAATATTTTCAGTTATAGTATTGTATTCAGGTAAGTTTAAGCTCCATCAGCGTGGAAATGGAATTCATCCCCAAGAATGTATGATGTAGTAAGCAATACAATTAGCTCGGACACACCCCCTCCCCTCCCCCTTCCAGAATACATGGATCATACTGCTAGTAAGATGGATCTAACTGCAATGGCCGAATGATTATGTAGGGGGAGGGGAACATAAATTGATATTCAACAACATTAACCACATTTAAATTTTGAAATAGAGATTTGACAAAACTTTGAAAAGCCCCACTGAAGAATTTACTTATAATTGCAGACTAAATAACAATCTAACCAGTGGTAGTGCATAACGTAGTAAAATTAAAGAAGAGAAGTAAGATAGTTGTAGGGGCTGTGAAATGAAATTCTTCATGGGGTAAGACTGTTAGTCAAAATACTAAAATGAATGGACTATGTTATGCCTTTGGTGTATCGTTGCACACTCCATTGTGAGATCATTTGAGGATCGAGGGGGGGGGGGAGCAAGGGGTAATAGGGTACTAGGAACTACAAGGAAGGGTGTGGTGACACAGGCAGTATTGATATTAGCAGCTTATGGACAGGGGGAGAGACACTGCTATCTGAGAACGATGAATGGCATCAAGTTCATTCCCTTCGACTCCCTCTTGTTCTTGAGAGCATCCTTTCGCATCAGCTACCAGGTACAATCTCTTGTAGGTTTGTACATGCCCTACATAATAATAAAAGAATTAAACAATGACATAGCTTTCATAACAACAAGCATTACATCATAGCTACAAAGTGACTTGTATAGTTGTATAACATTTTTGAGATACAATTCACAAAACACATACATCAAAATTACTAAACATTTTCTTGAATGAACAGAAATTTAATAAGATGAGAAAATAGCATCTAACATAGCAAGAAACTATAACACAAGCATGCATGATCAGTGTTTATGTATTAAATGCTATCGTTGTGTAGGACCATGACAAAGCTTATGTTAGTAAATAGAAGATCAGGGTATAGATTATTTTCCTGTTAAAACAAAGCAGCACAACTAATTGACATGACTTTGAATGAACACCCATCCCCAATTTCCATGAATTGATGCATTGGGAAAACAATTGGATAGTTACATGATTCAAGATTCAAGATTCAAGATTCATTTATTTTTCGATACCAGTTCATAAATCATATAAAGTATTTACATTGTAGAAGAAACTCATCATTCAAACATAACGCATATGGACTTGGTTTTACATATTGTTTTCTAAAATAAATGTTATAACAGAGAGAGGTTTACACACATTTCAATTGTTTCTTGATAATAATAATATGTGTTTTGTACTATAAATAAAATTGCACTTACTCTCTTAGGTAAGGATGTGAAATCAACAATACTAGTACGTTATAGTAAGTGTTTTTCTTTGAGGATGGGAAAAGGTGTGTGATGACCTGAAATGATGATGGCACCAGTTCTACTTCTCTTCCCTTGTTCTTCCTCATCTTCTTGTACTGCTTGAAACAAGCCTGTATGTTGACCAAACTACATCCAGCACTTCTCCTGTAAATTTAGAAGAAAGGAATTTAGATCATTATTGCATTTTTGCCAGGATAAGAAATAACAAAGCAAAATGAAAATACTAGAAAATAATAATTTACTTTAAAAGACAAAATAGCAATGCTGAGAATAATAATGATTTTATAAATTAAGGCAGTAAATAAATTATTTGACCAGATGAATTCCGACTTGCTTATGTCTTATTTATATTGACATAAGTGATGGGGGATGTTGTACTATGTAAAGTCTCTATATAAAAAACTACTTATCAGTTTCTATCTCCAAACAAATCTCTAACTTCTTTTTAGAGTTGAATGAAACAAAATAATTACCAGGGCCCTCTTGCATAAAAAATTGCGATTAAACGCAACTCAAAAAATTAAACGCAATTCCCAAATACGCGATCCTGATTGGTTGAAAATCGAGTTGCGTTTAATTTTTTTGAGTTGCGTTTAATTGCAACTTTTTATGCAAGATGGCCCAGATCTTTCAAGCTTGGTGGCAATATTTCACCAAATGTGTCTCGCCCTTAATATCCTCATCTTTGTACAGGGATTAGCCTGGTTTTCCAGTGTTTAATCCTGGCCCATTCTTTTATGCTGCAAAAAATAGATGTAGAAAGTAACAAACCATAAGACTACAAATAAAAAGGTTCATAAATATATAAGGTTCTTTTAATATTTCTTCATGCAATGGACTTTTATTTCATATTAGAAATTCATATTAATTTTAGTCTCATCTCAAAGAGAATGGTTGGTCTTGTGATATAAATTTATGTAATTAGTCAACTTGAAAAAAAAGTGAAACATAAAATTTAACCTATTTCAATTTATCAAGAGTTTATATAGCGATATGGCAAAAGATAAATCTTAATAAAGGCCATAGTAACATATAATTTGATTTACAACTGACTACACTCCCACTCAAACAAATGTTGGGATTCGCCCCTTTTTCTCAATGTAGACTTAGGGGTTTATGAACAGCAAGTGTACATTATACATATACTCTAGATCCAGAGGCGGATCCAGGAATCAGGATTTTGTCAAGGGGGGGGGGGGCACAAAACAGTTTTCCTTCAAATTCTCTGAAAAGCAAAAAGGGGATGCCCCCTAAATCTGCCACTGCTAGATCTTTTACATCCCTATTTCAGATTTGTAGCCCTAATGAAAAAATTATCTCTGAAAATTTCAGTTTTACTTATTGCCATATGTCATTATGTCAAACTGATCTAATGATTATTTTTATTTCTCCCTTTTTAAAAATTATTTTATTGGCCTATAATTTAGACTGCTTCTAGATCTACTGGAAATGCTTTGATCAAAACAAAAAGAATCAAAACTACCGGTACCTAAAACAAACAAATAATAAAACAAAAAGGGGCCCGGAGGAGTGAGTTTAACATTTAGACTAACTGTTAGACCTACAAATAAGAAAAAGGTCTCTAACTTAGGTTTAGATCTACATAAACTCTAGATCTAATGTTAGTCAGTGACATGTGAATTGATGTTAGATATTTTAAATTTAGTCTAGAGACTATAGACTCTTGCCTAACTTAGAATCTAGACCACTATTATTTGGCCTAACGTTAGGCTCTAGATCTGGACCTAGAATTAACAGCTTAGTAATAGTAGGTACATGTACAAGCCCCTCCCCCTCCCCAAAATTAGGCTCAAATTAAGAACCAACAATAGTGAGACTAAATCATGTCAAGTAAAGTAGATGGTCTAGTAAAGAGTTAAAAGTCAGTGACACTGACACAGTGACAGGTTCGAAATTTGCAGGGGGGGGGGGGGGGTGTCTCTCTCTCTCTCTCTCTGTAGATTTTACAGACACTAGACCATTATAATGCAGACCATAGGCTAGCTCTGACTTTAAACGTAAATAAGAACTAGGTCCACTTACTTCTTGAATTACCTCTGTGAGTTAGATGGGCATCCAATCAAGCAATGAACAGAGTCTGCAGTAGGAAGAACAAAGCAATAATGGTGAATTATTAGATCCAGTTCTGATCACAGTCCTCTATCTCCCCCCAAGTCTTTGATGCGAAGAAAGATCATGAAGCGTGTCAAAGATAACAGGAACAAAAGCAAGTAACAGTGTCCAAAGAACAGGTAACACGGGTAAAACTGGTAGGAACGTAGAAGAACATCAAACGCGGTGAAAAAGAACTCCAAAACGTAGAACACCAGAAAAATGTAATCCTTAAGCTAAAGCGACATGTCATAGTCCGCATGCCATGCAGGCTTGCAGGTCCGACGGAGAGAGCGTTTGGGTGACGGAGCAAAGGAGGGTGCTGGATCCACTGCATCAGTCGTGGGATCCGGTGCCTGTGGAGGATGATGTAGCAAGTCAGCGGAAGCCGAAGGTGCAGCCGAAGGGGAGGTATGAGCCAGAGGAGATGACTGTACACCGGTGAGAGGGGAATGTACATCGGGACCATCAGAGTCATCTAGCATGGGTGACGGAGGGTCATCTACGACACGTCGGGAGTTCTGCCGGGCAGGGGTAATGGGGCATGACGAGGCCGACAGCGGCACAGCAGAGACTGCAGGGGCGCACAGAGTAAACGATGGGGCAGATCGACGTGAAGCGTGAACATCAGCCTCCATTGTCTTCGGTGGTAAGGGCTGATGGAGCGGGACTTACTTCCTCAGAAATTTCCTATTTCGCAGTGTGACCCGTCCAGAGCCGTCTACGCGAACCATATACTGGTCATACTGCCGAACCTCAACCACGATTCCAGTCTTGTCCCATTTCAGAGGGTGTGGGCCCGTTTGATTCTGGATGCGGACGTGGTCCCCAATAACAAGGGGAGGAAGGCGTTTGGTGTGTTCCGACCAACGTTCTGCCCCCTTCATATGACGGTTCCGAAGGGCCTCCTCCCTAGCTTTCAGGGTCTCACGCCAGGTATCGTGCGGCTTGTATTTACCAGGAGCAATTGGGATGAAGTCTTGGATGGGGCGGCCAAAGACACACAAGGCCGGAGAGAGCTTGGTGTCCCTGTCAGGGGTGTTACGATACTGAAGCATAGCACGCTGGAAGGTGTCTGTGTCCAGGGAACCGGTGGGGCCTGTGTTGCTCATGATGAGACGCTTGATGGTTTTGACAGCAACTTCAGCTCTGCAGTTGCTGTGGGGGTAGGCAACAGAAGCGAGGCGATGATGTATGCCCCAGTCCATAAGGAAACGGCGTGTAGCTACTGCTGTGAATTCGGGGCCACCATCAGAAGCCAACTCATCGGGAATGCCGAAAGTGACAAAGATGCGACGTGAGCATGCGATCAGCCCATCTGCCCCCTGTGTGGACCGTTCAACGATCGGCCAGTTTGAGTACCTGTCCACCACCACCAAATAGTTGCATCCCTTGTAGTGGAAGTAGTCCACACAGATACACTGGAAGGGGTAGGCTGGGGAGAGCAGGGGAGTTGGTGGGGCACTGGGATTGGAGGGTGCAATCCGGTTACACCCGGTGCAGTTTGCACGGAGAGCAGCAATCGCAGGGGTGATACCAGGCCAGAAGATCGATGCCTCAGCACGAGCTGTCATGGAGGTGACCCCTTGGTGGGCAGCATGCAGGTGAGATAGCACTTCCTCCCGGAGGGTTGGTGGTATGACCACACGGTCCTTGTAGAGAATGACCCCATCAACTGAAGATAGTTCATCACGGAACTGAAAATATTCACGCAGTGGTTGAGGGAGTTCATGACGATACTCAGGCATGCCAGACTCAATGATGCCAAGGAGAGTCTGCATGTGTTCGTCACTAGCGGTGGCCGTACGAACCCTGTCCCATGTGACTGACTTGAGGTGTAGCGAGTCCAGAGCGCATACAGCAGTGGAAAGCGTGCAGACTTCGACAGTATCCAGGTATGGGTCCATGGTCCGCAGGCCCCCCATGAGGGTCGGTGAATGTAAGAATGATACAAGTTCTGTATCCATTGTCGCGATATCATCAGGGAGGTCTAACTTCTCTGGCTCACCAGTCGGGTGACGTGAGAGGCAGTCCGTGGCACGATGGCGGATACCAGGGATGTGGACCATGCGGAATCTGTAACGGAGTGACTTCTCTTTCAAGTTCCGCAAGCGGGGATTGGGGATGTCCTCCAAGCCCCTATCAGCAAAGATCTTGAGTAACGGCTTGTGATCAACAGCGATGACGAGATCCTCACATCCCAACACAAAGTATCGTGCCTTGTCCAGGGCATCCACTACGGCAAGGGCCTCGCCTTCCACAGGTGCATACCGTGATTCAGCAGCATGGGTGAACCTACTGCCGACGAGCGTAATCTTCCAACCTGCGGCACAGCAGAAGGGGATCGTGCCTTCGCAGTCACAGTATTTCTGTAGGAGCCAGAAGCCGATGCCATTCTTAGACCAGTCTGTGGCGAGACAAGTAGGTCTGCTTGGGTCAAAGATCCTCACGCCATCTTCAATCTCACTAGTGATGACAGCCTTGGACTCATCAAAGGCAGACTGGAGGGCGGGAGTCCAGACAAATGGGGTACTAGGCTTGAGAAGCTGACGAAATGGTAGCATCTTCTCTGTCATGCTGAATGCGTATGACACCTGGTTGACAAGCCCGAACCATGACCGTACATCAGTAATGTTAGTGGGCGTCGGAAAGTCAAGAATTGCCTGCAAGTACTTTTGGCATGGCCGTACACTGTCAGTGGTGATCTCGAAGCCTGCAAAGTCGACGACATCGGCACCGAAGGTGAACTTGTTGGGATTGAGGACAATCCCGTTCCTTCCGCAGATATCCAGCCACTCAACAGCCTGGAAGAAGCTGTCAGTCATTGTGTCTGACCAAAGTAGGACGTCATCCACACATTTTGTCTTGTTTGGGATGGCCGACACGATCTCATCATAGCGCCTTGTATAGCCATCGCCAGAGGCAATGTATCTCTGAGGTGCGGTCTTGTAGCGGTACCTTCCCCAGGGCGTGATGAACGTTGTGAGATGGCGATCCTCCTGGCAGATGGGGACACTGTGATATCCATTCCATGCATCACAGTTTTCTTTTTGCCTTGTGGCACCGACCTGGCTTGTAGAAAAGGGGACTGGGTGTGGTGTGTCTCTCTCGTAGCATGGGCGTTTAGGGCCTGGAAGTCAACAGTCCGCCTTGGTTTGCCATCCTTCTTAGCACACACCACCATCCTATGACACCAGGTGACCGGCTCGCCGACGGGCACGGGTTCAAGCACACCCAGCTGAACATCGTGATCCAATCCAGCCTTGACTGCATCTCGCCAGTGTAGTGGCACAGGCACGGGTGTGTGACGTGCAACAGGTTCTGCTTCTGGGTCGACCATTAGGTGCATCGGGGGGCCGTCCATGAGAGGCAGGGGCTATTGTTCACAGGTGTTGAATGTGCTGCTCTTGTAATAGTCAAGGACCGGCTGTGCCACGTCATTACACACAGGTCGAGGGAGAAATTTGGTTGGGAAATTCGCTACTTTTTATTGTGGAACATCTCGCCCTTTTTCTCGAAGTTATCAGAGTAGCTCTTCATCATCATCAGCTGTGTGAGGCTAGCTGATTGCATCTCGATCGTTCTGACAAAAGGTTCTCCGCTCCGCAGGACATCATGAAGATCCTCATTGTATTGTGCTTTGCATCACTGGCCCTCGCAAACAAGACTCTGTTCATAAATAAGAACTAGGTCCACTTACTTCTTGAATTACCTCTGTGAGTTAGATGGGCATCCAATCAAGCAATGAACAGAGTCTGCAGTAGGAAGAACAAAGCAATAATGGTGAATTATTAGATCCAGTTCTGATCACAGTCCTCTAAAACGGACTGATGCCCATACCATGCCCCCCCCCCCCCCCCCGGCCTCCAGATACACTGCCTGGAGTCTGGACTCCTGGACCTGGAATGGTCCTGGGGCTGGTACCGGGCTGGAGTTTAGCTTTAACAGTTAGGCCTTGTTTAGTTTAGTTTACATGTTGTTAGGAATTAGGCCTAGATCTAGACCTCTATAATATATCTAGACAGCTAGACCGAACTTGGATCTGGAGCCAGGGATCTAGCTCTAGATCTAACTTTTACTCATTGAATTTGCTCATAACCTAGCCTAACTTACATGTAGGGCTAGGTAATGTTAAGTTTAGCCACCATTTATTCACTCCGCCGAGTCCGCAGTCTAAGTTAGATCTATAGACTATAGATTCTCTAAACCGTACTGTTATTGTTAACGTTAGTTTTGGTCTTTGTCAAGTTGATCAAACATTATTGGCCTTTGTTAAGTTGATAGACTAAAAGAGTCTATAGACCTCTCATCTAATTAGTCTTAGTGTTACTTACCGCAGATGAATTTTCAGCAACCTTTCAACCAAAGCCAAGGATCAATCAGACAAGTAAGGTTAGATCTGTGTATCTTAGATCTCTCGTCTTGGTTGGACTCGAAGAAAACATAACCGATGCTGTGTTTTTTGTGTAGGCTAGAGTCTATAGCACTATGGTACTTTTTGTGCGGTGCACGTCCGATAAAATAATTTACAAGTAAAATCCCATACTATAGAGATATGAGCTGTATGAGAAATGAAAAGTTTCTGCAATGCAATTAGCGGCTTTGGATAAATATGACGTCACGGCAAATCCTTCATGGGCCTGGGCGGTATTCTGAAAACTGTTTTATCTCTAATATTATTGTATCTCCACACTTAAGATAAAATTGGTATTCTGAAAATTGTTGTAACTTTTGTTGTAACTTTTGTTGTATCTTCATTTTGTGCACTCTGCGCATGATCCTAATTTACATATGCGCGCTGAATTAGATAATATCATGAGATTGGTATTCTGAAAATTATTTTATCTTTTGTTTTATCTTATCTTCCATGGTAACTACGACAAAAACTTACAACAGCTTCTGTTGTATCTCATGATCTCGGCAATTTTTCTAGCTCAGAATCAGACAGTACATGCTTGAATAGCGCAATAAAGGAGAATCGGGTGCAACTTTGTAGTACAGATTAACAAGACTTTATTACATAACAGAGGTTGAAGTGTCAGACGGACATATACATTCAGTCAACACAGATGGCGCTATGGTTATTACATATAGTATCGATCAACAACTCAACTGGCGTAATCACTTCTTTCTTCCTTCAGATATTATAACTACACAGGCTAACATGGCAGCTTTAAAGTTTTGATATAGCGTTGAAATACGCACATACACAAAAAGCATTCGACTAACAAATAACATTAGAATCCAAACAAAAAACATCTTATGAAAAAAAGAACCCATATAAACACACGAACCTTAGAACACTCAAATAGCCGTCGTTGACAAAATACCTACAAACATGCATCAACCCATTTAACTCTAAATACTCAAATAGCCCTCATCGACTAAGGCATTAAAAAAAATGAATCACGGTATGTGTAACAGGATCAGATTATTATTTCAACCAGCCCAACGGCTGATAACAAACTTTACATCTACTAGTATTTGGATAATAACATTTTAATAAAACTTAGAAACTCATGTTACATATCCCCTTCTTAAATCATGAAAAAAAAATCATCATAGCACGGCAGTGTAAGAAGATAGCTGAATTGGTAAAAATGTCGAAATCGCACAGTAACCAAGCAGAACCAAGTGTGGAAGTGCTGAGTGACAATATGAGCAGAAAAAAAGATGTGTGATATTCTCCTCACAAGGCAAAAGAGGAATAAGTGTACAACGATGGTACATACTGATACATAATAAAGGGGGATACATATTTATAAACAGTAACTATCAGCACAGAAACATTTAGCATGTCAGATAACTATGACACTGGCTCATGAAGCCTATGTACATGTATATGTAGAGTAATCTTCTCAAAGGCACGAAAATCTTCATAGAGGATAATATAAAAAAAAATGCCTGTATAGCAAATACATTTAGGGAAATACATATAAAAAGATTAACGTCAGAACCACGGACGATTGAAGCAGAATGTGAAAATAGGGGTGGGGGCACAAAACAACCGGTGGGACAGGGGGGGGGGGGGGTCCTGTAAAGAAAGGGAACACTAAAACACAGCGGATTTAATCGCGGATATAATCCTTAAAATATGATGGGGGACTGCGATGGCGTAAGGGATATCGTCTGCTACTTGGGGGGATAGGAGAAGGAAGAGTCACTGGTGTAGCAGACTGTTCAAGTCCAAGAGGGGAAGGTCCATCTTGAGGGGTAGACAGTTCGTGAGGGATATCAGGGGGGTCAGGAGGAGGTATGGGGACATCGGGCACGCTGGTGTCATCAGGGGCATCTGGTGAGTATCGGGTGTCATCTGTTGGTGTGGGGATGGGCACACTGGTAGCATGGTCATCGTCGCTCTCAGGGACCATGCGCTGCCAAGGGCTCGAAGAGGGAAATTCCGGGGGTACTTTCAGGCAGTCAGAACGTCGGACACGGTATGATGTGGACCGGAGTTGACTGCCCACAAACTTGCGAATGTTACACCATTCATCCTCCACACTACAGACAAGGTAGCGAGGGCGGGCCTGGGTCTTCGATCGATCAGAACGCAGGTAGACAAGATCACCAACATGAACGTGAGACTCAACCCCGGAAGATGGGCGTTTGGGCGATTTTGACTGTATGCTCGGACCATGATTAGACAGACGTCTGTCATGTTGAGTTGCAATAATGTCCATGTCACACAAAGGAATCTGTTCGCTGGTGAATTGGTCACGTTGGGTCCACAGTTCGCGAGCAGAAAGTCCAACACCACGGAGGCGACTGTTAAGGCGCGTAGTGGCCAGAGCGAGTGCAAGAGGGGTAACAGGGCCACCATGAGGATCATCACGAAGAATCTCATCTTCCAGCTCGCGTACAGCTTTCTCAGCCACAGGGTTCTTGTTGATGTTTTTGGCATGACCAAGTTCGACTGCAATACCCTGCCTGTGGAGCGATGCATCGTGCTGGAGGGCTACAAATCCTGGAGCAGGGTCAGTCCTCACAACAGCAAGAGGACCATCAAGGGGACGTAAGGGTACGCACAACTGAAGGAGAGCATTGCAGAGGGACTCCTTGCGTTCGTCCGGTATCAAGGTGCTCACGGTATACGATGTGACAGTTTCTCTGAGTACGAAAATGAGCTGTCGTGAACGCTTGATGACATCTGCGGCAAAGGACACCCCTACCACACTTGGGGGGTCAGTCATAGACTGGAGAGTTGCAGCGTGAGGAACATTCCGGAGGGACAGACAACTGTGGCAACCAACAGTCACCTGGTGGATGGCTGCATCAAGGTCTAAGGCATAGAAGTACCGAGACACTACCTGTTTAAGCTGATGTGGCGTAGGGTGACTCAGCTGGAGATGAAGGGCAGTAAGGACTCCCTGTAGCACATTACGGGGAACAATGATACACTCTCGCTGTGGCAAGAATGTACGGTCCTGTCGTACTACTAGCAAGCCATCATTAGCAATGGTGGCAACCTGGAGATATCGCTTCACATCACGAATATCTGTTAGCTTTTTAGATGGGCGAGTACCTTGCACGAGATGGGCATGTGTGCGGCGAAGGGCTGGGCATTCAGACTGGATCTTTCCCCATGCATGGCGGGACGTGAATGGAAGTCGAGCCTTCCCTGAGAGAATGTCTTCAATGGAAGCGAGATGGACAACGGAGTCTTCCATTTGAGAGATGAAGGCACATACCTGGCATTTCGAATCATGACATGGGGGAGCATTTCTGCTTGCAAAGTCGGCGGGGACATTAGCCGAGCCTGCCAGATGACGTAGGGAAACCTGGTACCGGCTCACTGTCGCGAGAAATGTGGAGACCCTCGGACTGGCGGAAAATTCCCCACGACATAGCTTTTCATAGGCCTGGACACAAGGTTTGCTGTCAGTAAGGATGCAGACAGGGTGGCAAGATTGTATGATGTATGGGCTGAAATGCTTGGTGGCAGCGGCGATGGATAGTGCCTCTACTTCACAAGGAAGCCAGGTGATCTGTCGACCACGAAGCTTCGCACTAAAGAATCCCGCAACTAAGGGTTTCTGGGCCCTTGTGACATACAGGGTCGCACCAAGACCATAGTTCTTAACAGACCCATCGGTAACTATCCACAATTGGTCAGATGGACGTGGCAGAGTGACAGTCTGAGAAGACCTAATGACAGACTGAGCCTTGTTGAAAGCATTGTGCAGCTCATCTGTCCAGCGAATGCAGTCCGGAGATTTCATACCGGCAATGGATTCATCAAGGGGGCTCAAGTAGGAAGCACAATTAGGGAGCACACGAGCAAGCATCTTGTAGGCACCAATGAAAGATCTCATGCCCTTCACAGTAGAAGGAGGTGAGCAGGTTGACAGAGTGGTCACTCTGTGTGGACTTGCTTTGAGAGTTCCCTCAGACCAGACCCATCCCAAGATAGTGGTGGTCTTTGGACAGACGGTAGTCTTGGATGGAGAAAGGTGCAGTCCATTGGAGGCTAGAGCCTGTAAAACCCGGGACCAATTCCGCAAAAGGGCCTGTGGGGTGTCGGCACCACAGTACAGGTCATCTGCAAGCTTGACAACAACCCCCTCAAACAACAAATCTCCAAGAACTCGACACATCAACTCCTCTAATGCAGTTTCAGAACCCGGCATACCCATTGCACAACGGGTATACACTCTGATACCTCGGAAAGGCGTAGCAACACCACAGTACTTCATTGACTCATGTGAGAGAGGTATCTGGTAAAAAGCACTTGCAAGATCAGAAGCAATAATGTACCTCCACTGTCCTATCTTTCTCAACGTGGAATCAACATTTGGTAGGACTGAGGGCTGTGGCTTGGAATAACGTCCAACATCAGCAAAGGCTGTTACTAATCGGGAACCTCCATTGGGCTTTTTCACAAGGAAGGATGGATTAACATATTCAACCGTAATACCAACATCCTCAGGGCGTGCGAAAACACCGAGCTCTTCCAGATCATCAAATTTGCCCTGCAACTCAACAAGCTTATCACGGGAATATAAGGGGAGGCGGCCCTTGCGCTGTGGTGGTTGAACCGGGCCCATGTTCACAACAGCCTGGAACGGTCCAGAAGCACCACTATCTAGCGTAATACGAACGGCATGATGGGTATAAAATGCATCGAAATATGGAGACTGACGCACCTGGACACGCAATGTGGAGGAAATTTCCCCACGGTCTTGATCGGACAAAGAATCAGACTCACCATGAAATTCCTGCGGGTCAACGTCAACAGCTGGAACCCCTTCACTGTCAAAGATCTTGGCAACTTGCCGGGCTTTGGCCATATATCGCCTATCAGATTCAGGGAGGTAGGGACATACACTCAAGAAATGGTTACTTGGACGACCAGCCTGAACACAGAGGGGGCAAGACTTGGCAGGCTTGGAGCGAAATCTAGTGGAAGCCTGCGATTGCGCACGCCGGGGAGCAGACTGGTTACGACTGAGAGGTGGAAAGGCAGCTGTACGCATGGCCCTAGAACACTCAACTGACTCTAAAAGACTAGTAAGGGCTTGGGAGATCTCAGGCTTGAGAGAAGCAAGGGTTCGAGACCGGAGCTCTGTGCCATACCTCTGCTTAACTACCTTGGGGAGATCTGGGTGCAGCAAGTGAAGCCACTGTAAGACAATGAAATTCTCGATTGTTGGTGTGAGCTCTTCATCCTCAAGGATAGGATCACCATGATGGGTGATACCCCCACCAGATGTCAACAGGTTATCCTCTACAAAGGCAAGTATTCTCTGATACAAATCCTCTGGTCTCTCATCCGATTCCAATTTTATGTCACAAAAATCAAGGAAATGGGCACCTGTAGATTGGAACCCATAATGGAGCCTTATTGTAGCCCAGATATCATTCAGTGATGTGGAATTGCGAACAATGGAGTTCCTAGCAATCACAGGGCAGAAATTGGCTATCTGGCCAAGCATTAGGTCTAACAGGGTAGCCTTTTGTTGGGCAGTTTTGCGCGACTCTGAAGGGGTTGAGGTAGGGTCATCCGTGAAACCTCTTGTAAGATTTGATTTTGTCTTTTTGCCCCATGTAACGGATTCATTCAAGAAGGGTGCAAAGTGAGGGTCTAGGTTTAGGGTATAAAGGAGATTCTGTCTCCAACTCTCAAATGAGGTAATGGTTTCCACCTTGCCCAAGCACCATTGCTTGGGTACTTTGGGCATAGCACACGCCATTGTAAGGCTGTGGGACTGAACACTACTCTAAAGCGCACTGATACTACTAGTCCACGGTAAAACTTACATTTACGGTGCACCCGGCTGTACTTTTCCCAGCAAAGTTCCTCCCAGCAAGGAGCAAGTATTACTCAGGCTGTGGGTCGAAATCCAGCGCTGCCACCACGCAATAAAGGAGAATCGGGTGCAACTTTGTAGTACAGATTAACAAGACTTTATTACATAACAGAGGTTGAAGTGTCAGACGGACATATACATTCAGTCAACACAGATGGCGCTATGGTTATTACATATAGTATCGATCAACAACTCAACTGGCGTAGGAAGATGGAGACTGTGTGTGATTCAAGATCTCATAGAAAAGACATTTTTAAGAAATTACAGGTGGAATTCGGTGATTTTACATCAATATGTGACTTGGTTCGAGCAGAAGAGGGTGAGCCATTATGTTAATTAATTGTAGTCCATTAGCGCATGGCGCGCATCATGAAACGCGTAATTTAATTAACCTACCTATGTAAAATCCATCTTGATTGGTAAAGTGTCAAAAAATGGGCGTGTCAAAGATAATATAAAGGCGGTCCTTAGAGAGATAATGACAATTTTAAGAATACCAACTTACAACAATATTAGCGAGATATTATTACCTGAAGATAAAACAAAAGTAATTACAACAAAAGTTACAACAATTTTCAGAATACCACCCCATTGGTTGGTGGCCAAAATGTCGTTTTGTCGTGCTGGGAAAATCGCTCACTGAAACGACTAAAAACCCCTAAAAACGTCGCGCACGACGTTTCGAAAAATGTCGTGGCAAGTGTGCACGGTGCCATAGGGTTTGCATTAGAGCAATTTTTCAGAAAGTCGTTCATGTCGTTTTGTCGTGTCGTGTGTCGTGTGTCATGTGTCGTGTTCGGTGTGAATCGGTGTGAATCCGCCTTTAGAATAAATATGAACCGTGGACGAAGCCGATAGTTAATTTTAGTTTATTGTTTTATGCCTACCAGCATAGTATGTTGCATGCATACGGTGTGACGTCTGCCCGAATGTAAATCAAGGTATTTTTATAATCCAAGGGGAGAAGCGGGGGGATGTGCAGCCCCAAGTCCATTCCAAATGCCATTTGTTTGGATGTGTTTCCATAAGTTTCAGGTTTAACTATTTCAACCGTTGTTTAAAGACTCACAATTGATGGTAAATAACAATTACTTTGTACAAACCAAAAGGAAAACATACTAACATTATTCATTTAAACGTTGGTATATTTTTACAATTGAAATTAATAAAAAAAAAAAAAAAAAGTACATGGTTTCATTTCGACTAGACTAAACTAATTATCTTTTTAGAAAAAAGCACACGATAACCATGATAACTCTTTAAACCTGGCTCCAAAGTATATTAAACTTGAAGCAATGCTAAATGTGTTTGTCCATTGATTGTCTCCTGTTTGGCTGTTTAAGAGCACCGATATGACTACGATATTGAAGGTAAAGAACACAACTACGACTCCAGTGATCATGAATACGATGGTGTAAGACTGGATCAATGTTTAACATAGCTCCTGTAATCAGTGTTGAAACGATGCTAAATGTGTTTGTCCATTGATTTCATGCTCCTGTTTAAGAGCACCGATATGACTACGATGTTGACGGTAAGGAACAAAACTACGACTCCAGTGATCATGAAAACGATGGTGTATGACTGGATCACGTCAAACATAGCTCCTGTGAAAATAAAGGAATAAAATAAGAATAGAGGTAATAGGCAAGAATGCCTGCAAATAGGTTATAGAAACTTAAATAACAAAATTAATGTGCATATGGTCGGGCACATTTTCGCTAGAGGGGCAGATTCTTTTGCCAATTATTAAGCTCCCAGTTTTTAAATTTGTGTAGTGAAAATGTACAGAAATTTTTACATATTCAAGAAAAAAAAACACCGTATTGGAATGATCCTAGACAAAATACTTACCGGTGATTATAGCGAAAAGTTATTTCCCTTTTTGACATGTACTTTGTGCACACACTTTGGTTAAAAAGTGAAAAAATACCAAATCATTTCAATATTTGAGAATAATAATTCACTCTTTCTTAGCCTTTATTAGTTATGGATGTTTCACAACAGCCGAAAATCAAAGGGCACGTTTTATAATACAAATCTTGAGAATTCGCACTGGTATAAGGTGAAGGAGAAACCCGAGTCTGCGTTTATGCACCTTCATACTAACTATGAACTAAACTACGCATCTTAATTGGAACCGTCTCTGTCTTAACGACAGAGTGGTACTCATAAACTTTCTACTAGTGCAAAGGTTGTAAGACAATCTCTTAGACTGTCAATGATTGAATGATTAAGTGATTATAGTAATAATAATAATCTTCTTCTTCTCGTGTCGCTACACTTTTCCCAGCCACTGCAAAACACAGGCTCTGGCACGTGGGTTGTAGTCATGGAGATCATGTGTACAGGGTTCTGGTAGCAGGGTGCACTTAAGTAGGTACTCCATTGTTTGAGGGGCCTCCCCACAGTCGCATTCGGTAGATCCATCAAGGTTGTATCCCCATTTCTGCACACGAAGAAAAAAAGGTACAATTTTGCACCCTTCAAATGCAACAAAAGTTGCACCTTTTGGGGTGCAACTTTGCACCCTAAGAAGGCTTTTTGCACCTTTAAGGGTGCAGTTAGCTACAATTTGGGTGCAGAGTTGTACCCTTTAGAAAAGGTACACATTTGCACCCTTTTGGATGCAAACGTTTCTGCACCCTTAAAGGGAAATCCAACCTTCACAGCAAGTTGCCTTGAAAGAAAGAGGAAAAATCAGAGAAGCAGATTGGTGAAAGTTTGAACGAAATCGGACAAGCAATAAGAAAGTTATGATTTTTTGAAAGTTGTAATTACTATACATATGGGAATTTCAAATTGGCCGAATAGGTAATGTCACTGTGATGTAGCTGTGGACAACTCCCCCATTCGCTCCAACACACAAAATGACTAAAATGTCACTTTTTTCAAAATGTATTACTCAGTAGGATATTTTTCTTTCATGAGGACCTATAACAATATGCTATCTCCAATATATTTCGAGTACTGCCCCGAGGGGAAAAGTGCCTCGAAGAAAACCGCAAATTAATGATACTTTGTGTACGACAAATGGGAGAGTTGTCCACAAAAATTTCACAATCGAATCACCAAATTGCCAATTTGAGATTCGCATAGATGTAGTGATCTCATTTTTCAAACATCCATAACTTTCTTATTCCTTGTCCGATTTCTTTCAAACTTTCACCATCCTGTTTTTCTTATTTTTCTGCTTTCACACAAATCAACTCATTACCAAGGTTGGATTGCCCTTTAAATGTGCAAAGTTGCACCTTTTAGGGTGCAAACGGGCATTAAAGGGTGCAAACAAGAACAAAAAGGTGCATTTTTGCACCCTTTTCATGTAGGGTGCAAGATTGCACCCAAAAAGGTGCTGCCAGTGTTGCATTTAGGGTGCAAACTTGAACCTTTTTTTCTTAGTGTGTGCATCAGGGCTTTGCATCTTCCAACTCCAGTTCTATATAAGGCGATTCAGACAAAGCCAAACTGGCCATGGCTCGTTGGCTCCTATTGGGAGGGACTCCTTATAATAATAATAATAATAATAATAATAATAATAATAATAATAAAATAATAATAATAATAATAATAATAATGAAAATGATAATAATAATGATAATATTAATAATAATAATAATAATAACAATAATAAAAAAAATGTTAGATATTCTTATAGCGTTCATAATCCACCATGCAAGGTGAACAAGGCGCTCCAATATTTCCCCAGCTCTAGCTAGGTATTTCGGTGCTCATATCATTCAAGGAATTCCTTCCTACCGGGTACCCATTTAACACCTAGATGGAGAGTGGCAAATGTAGATTAATGTCTCGCCAAAGGACACTAGTGCCGTATCGGGGTTAGAACCCATGACCTCTATAAATAATACAAGTAAAGGCCTACCTGTAAGAAAACCTGCTGAGACGCTACCAGAACCGTGAACAAACAAACAAAGTCCAAGTCCGAAACTGAAGTGGTTTTCATCTACCAAAGTTACTTTGAGAAAATTTGTGTCGGCAGTGTCCATTACAAAGAAGCAGAGACCCTGGATAAATGCCAAAACTGAACGAATTGTGAAAGATTCCCCGATAAAATCCAAGAAAAATGACAAGCTAGTTATTAAACCAAAGCTGATGTAGATTGGGAACATGTTCACTTTCTTTACGAGTAGAATGACAGCGATGGTTCGACCTACGATCCCACCGATGCCACCGATCGATGACAAGAAGACTGCTCGAGATGGAATGATACCTAACTGTTCTGCATGAGGCACTAAGAACAATACCCAGGTATATAAAGAGTAGGCATTGAAGAATGTTGCTGGTAGGCAAATCAAGAATAGTGCTTCTTTGATTATGAACAGTTTGCAACATGATGTAAAGGATGAGCATGAATCATTGTTATCACTCTCATCTTGAACTGACCTCAAATCACTAGCAAGGTCACCCACTTCACCAGGATCGTCGGTACCATTGATATTTATCAGAGGAACACACTCCTTACTGTCATCATCGTCATCATATCCAGTCTCATCATCCATCCCATTACTTTCTTCGTCACTGTTTTCTTTTACAACACATTGGTTCTCCGTATTTTCATAGTTTTCTTTGTAAAAACTGTTTTCTGTCGTCTCCTGAACCGTGTCTCTTAGTGATTCATCAACCAATGTGCTCTTGTTATCACCCGTTTCCAGCTTTGGTTTATTTTCGTCACCCTCATCTTCCGCCAGTTTATGAAAGATTAGACTGTTACCATGATTAGTAGTGTGGTCTTCGTGGTCTTTCACCTTGAAGATGGGTTTACGAATGACAGCTGCACCCGCTACCATATGAAACATGATTGCTCCCAGAATCATGAAGACTCCAGAATAACCATACGCTTCTAGGGATCGCTCGGCGATAATAGGTAGGAACATTACACCTGCTGTTGTGCCATATGATGCTAATGTGTTGAACAGAACAAAGTTCTCTGTGAAGTACTCGTTCACGAGGAGAGCAATCGGTAAGTAGACACAAGCTCGGCCAATACCTGTCGATTAAATAAGATAATGTTAATGCAGCATGAATGAAAAATGGTTTCAGTTCGATGCTAGAGATATTGTTGCTCATGCTTCTTGAGTAGACAGTACATGTATATCAAACACAATGTAAAAGTGATTTTTCTTGGGGGGGGGGGGGGACCCGTTTTCAATTTCAATTTTTTTTTTGTTGCTCGTAATCCCCCTGGCCCTGGAAAAAGCCGATCGGGTTCTTGAAGGAAAGTTTCTTCTTTTTCTTCTCCTTCTTCTTTTCTTCTTTTTCTTCTTCTTCTTCTTCTTCTTCTTCTTCTTCTTCTTCTTCTTCTTCTTCTTTTTCTTCTTCTTCTTCTTCTTCTTCTTCTTCTTCTTCTTCTTCTTTTTCTTTTTCTTCTTCCTCTTCAAGTTCTTCTTCTTCAAGTTCTTCTTTTTTTCCACTGGACCCATCCCAGAGTGTAGACCTACTGCACCTGTAAGTACCGGACACACCCCACTCATTACCCCTCCTAATATAATATACACATGAGCGCCATACAGAGTAGCACCAATAGCGGTAATGTTTGCGATAAGACCACATTGATACCAGACAGACCCCACTCATTACCCCTCCTAACATGGCAAACCTATAAGTCCTAGGGTGCAGTCCTGCTAGGGTGTCACCAAAAGCAGTATTTGGAGATCAAACCACATGATATCGGATACACCACACTCATTATTCCTCCTAACATGGCAAACCTATGAGTGCTAGGGTGCAGTCCTGGTAGGATGACACCAATAGCAGTAATGTTGGACATGAGACCACATGATACCAGATACACCCCACTCATTATCCCTCCTAACATGGCAAACCTGATGAGAGCTAGGGTGCAGTCCTGCTAGGGTGACACCACGAGCTTTACTGGGAGATGAAACCACATGATACCAGACACATCCCACTCATTACCCAATCCTCCTCAAGGACATACCTGTGAGTGCTAGGATGACACCAAGAGGGATAATGTAGGAGATAAACCCACATGATACCAGACACACCCCACTCATTACCGCTCCTAACATGGCAACCAGACGATGATTTACCCTCCGAAGAACCAAGGAAATGAAGGGACCTGCAAAGAGATGAATTGTACACAAAGTATTCTTGTACTTGGAATTGTGTGGTCGCTGAACCCTATAAAAGAAAGAAGAAATGTCTGAAAAAATCAAGATTGCTTGGGTATATACTAGGTGCTACAAAAAACATTCCCACTTTTGATCCTTAATAGTTCGAAAACTATATCAGATAACACTATCATTGATATGAGTAATAGCTGAATAGTGTAAAATTTAGTTGGAGGTGATTTGAATATAAAAGCATAAATAAGTTTCATTAAATCCATGATTAATTTTAAAGTTAGGTTCCAGATTTTGGTCAAATTTTAACCCTCTGTACAAAACTTGAACTTCACACAGGAACCAATGATGTGTATGTAAGTGTGTGCTTACAATGACCCTGCGGAACAGTGGACATGAATACCACCTTTTCAGAGCTCTGCTGACCAGGCTTCTGGTCTCTTGCTCCAAGGCACATGAATGCTTTATTAATAATTCATGATGGATTGCCCTGGGCACTGCTAGTCTGAATTCATGGTAAAGGGTAAAATGCATGCAAATGAAAAAGTAAGCTCATTAATAAATTCAAACCCTGGCTATTGTCCAGGACCATTGTCTGGGTGTTAACCAACACTCCCATATACACACCAATTGACCCCTGTGCGAAGTTAAAGTTTTGTACAGAGGGTTGAAAATAGAGCAAAATCTGAACCCTAACTTAAAAATTAATCTTGAATTTAATGAAACTGATTTATGCTTTCATTTTTAAATTGCCTCCAACAAAATTGTACACTATTCAGCTATTGCTCATATCAATGTCAGTGTTATCTGATATATCGTTTTTGAACTATTAAGGATCAAAAGTGGGAAATGTTTTTTGTAACGCCTAGTACAAATCTCAGATATTCAGCCGGGCTTCCAACATCATTCCAAAAACACTGCAGCAAAATTTGTTGTTAATTGTGTTCATAATGTCGTTTTACAAGGCCTTGCATCTACCAGTATGTTGGTTTTGTCCATTGTATCCTAATTTATCCTTATCATTAAAGTGATGCTTAAAAAGAAGTTATATGAATAGGTCCCACCAGATGCTCACTTATTCCACCTGGGTTTAGAGTACTACACTAGGACATAATAGACCGTTTCGTTAGTGTATTCAAAGCTTGCCCGAGGCTTGCCGGACATAAGGTGTTAATTGTCCTATTTGGAATTTAAAAAAAACTTACCTGAAAACAGCATTATTGTACCGGGTACGCTGCAGATGAATCCTAAAATGGCGTACGTCCCGCTGAATCGTTCAACCATCTCAGGGAGGAGTACACCGAAAGACTTTGCGACACCAGCCCCCATCATATTTGTAAGGAACTTGGATAGTAAGATGACGTAACCCCATTTCCAATTAGAGATCTCTCTTCCTCTTGATGACTCCATTTCTAAATTGATTTTATGATTGATTGTAAGGTTTAAAATCATAGGCCTGTACCTTCCGAGAAATCTTGGTGACAATTCGATTCACCTGTTATATACATGTATATCACAACATTCTCCTTGCACATATTCATTCTTTATTACGTCGGGTAAGCCTTGGGTATGCATGCTTTGTTTAAGAAATATGCAGAATTCATTAATGATAAATTGCATGGACATATGGCGTGGTCTTACGTCGACACGGTCGACGTGCAAATGTCAGAATGATCTATATTCGAATATTAATTTTCTACTCACAGGGCAAGTGTAATATATTGAGCAATGTGCGTCCCACATGACTGTAACGGTATGAAAACAAACATAAAATAGACATTGATAGATTAATTTGTCCCGCCTAAAGGCTATGAATAAACTTCATGCAATCACCAAGGTAAACTGAACCATTTGATTTAATATGTTACATATGGGACATTACCGTGGACTTGCCGGCCCAGTATTATATACTGTAAATACAAGACACTCTTCCATTAATTTTAGCTTCTGAGAGCATAGTTATTAACTTATTACTTACCAGTTGTTTCTCTCGGTATGTCTATAATCTGAACCAGTAGATTTATGTGGGAATCTAAACAAAGAAAGTTTTAGGCCAACACGGTTTTTCATCCTTTGAGCTCAGTATCGAGCCAGTAGGCCTACCGGTTGCCGAGAAAATAATATACATGCTATAGCATGTATAGTATACGTATATACCTAGCTATGAGGTGCATGCGTGCGGTATATTCTATTGTGTTCGGGTATGAGTTCAATCAATCTTATTGAAAAGCCTGCCAGTAGCCACACAGGCTAAGTTCCGATTTCATTCATTGTTAGATGTCGATTGTGAATAAGGTTCGCAGAACATGTAGTTTGCTTTTAACCTTCTATAACCTTAGAATTTAGTAAGCAATCTTACAAGCTTAAACCAGAGGAGGCGCTCCCCCAGGGGGGGGGGGGGGGCACGGTGCCCCCAAATTTTTCAAGTACTCCAAAAGTGCCCCTTTTTATCTATGAAAAGTGCCTTTTCATAGCTGATAAATGCCGCCTTTTCTTCGTATAGTGCCCCTTTTTCTTTCTAATAAGTGCCCTTTTTACCTTCTGATAAGTGTCCCTTTAACCTCAGACATTACTGCTCCTTATGAAATCTAACAATTGCCCTTTCTTCGTCTAATAATTGCCCATTTCCCGTTCTAATAGTGCAATTTTTCCTTCTGATAAGTGCATTTCTTTCACTTCTGATAAGTGGCCCTTTTCCTTCGTATAACTGCACCCCTTGTTCTTTCTGATAAATGCCGTTTTCACCTTCTGATAAGTGCCCCCTTAAACCTCAGATATTACTGTATGAAACCTAATAATTGCCCCTTTTTCTTGTAATTAGTGCCCCTTCTTCTTTCTAATAGTGCAATTTTTCCTTCTGATAAGTGCATTTCTTTCACTTCTGATAAGTGGCCCTTATCCTTCGTATAACTGCACCCTTTCTTCTTTCTGATAAATGCCCTTTTCACCTTCTGATAAGTGCCCCCTTTAACTTCGGACATTACTTCCCCTTTTGAAATATGTGCCTTTGTTTTTCGTCTGATAAGTGCCCATTTTCCGTTCTAATAGTACAAATTTTACTTCTTATAAGTGCCCCTTTTCACCTCTGATAAGTGACCCTTTTTCTTCGTATGACTGCCCCTTCTTCTTTCTAATAAGTGTCCTTTTCACCTTCTGATAAGTGCCCCTTTTAAGCTCAGATAAGTGTCCCTTTTGAAATCCGACAAATGTCCCTGTTTTCGTCTGATTGCTGCCAATTTCCGTTCTTATAGTGCAATTTTTTCTTATGATAAGTACCCTTTTCACCTTCTGATGAGTGCCCCCTTTAACTTCAGACATTACTGCCCCTTTTGAAATCTGTGCCTTTGTTTTTCGTCTGATTAGTGCCCATTTTCCGTTCTAATAGTACAATTTTCCCTTCTTATAAGTGCCCCTTTTTTCTTTCTAATAGTATTATTTTCCCTTTTGATAAGTGCCCCTTTTGTCTTCTCATAAGTGCCCTACCTATATACCTATATATATTTAATATATTGTACCTATATACTCCGATGTCGCTTGCAAACTGTGCCCTAAAGTCCACAAAAGAGCCATATACCTAGCTCCAAATAATCAGAGAGGCTTCATAATAATAGATTCCCCTACTGATATCAGCAAAATGAGAGGCAGTGGAGCAGGGGGCAGGACCTAAATAATACAAGAATGATCAGTGCCCCTAAATCATAACAGGAAGGAGGACAACTTTTTTCTAAAAATTTTCAAAAGCTCGCTCGTTACGCTCGCTCGCAATTACCATTGCCTTCTTATCATATTCGCTGCTATTCAAAATATCTTCCATATTTTGAATAATCAGACCATTACACTCAACTGCAAAGTAGTTCGTTTTTTAAAAATCTAGAACCGTGTTAAGACATGAACAAAAATGTGTCGAAAATGATCCTCGATAGTGTATTAATCAGAATGTAGCGGTATACTAATGTCACAAAATGGCATTTTCCGCCTTGTTTTCACCCTTTGTTTGTTTTCACCCTTTGTAAGTGCCCTTCCCCCCCAAAAGTGCCCCTTTTTGTTGGTGCCCCCAACTTTGAAAGACGCTCCACCGCCCCTGGCTTAAACTAATTATGTGATTATCACCCGGTCCACCCAATGAAAGTTTTCGGTATCGGGTACTAGTTTGCAGAAGTTTGTGATCAGTATAGGCTTATAGTCCGTTAGACGTAAACGCTGACCTTCCTGGGTTTTTTTTTTTTTTTTTTTTTTTTTTTTGTAAAGGGTTTTGTTATGGTGATGAACAGCATTACGCTCGTGGTATCAGGTTATAGTGAACAGGTTGATCAATTGCTTCCATTTGATAATCCTGTACAAAACTCTTTTTTGAAAAACCAAACAATCTCACCATGAGTAATCCATCATGAGTAATCCTTTACAGATAGGTATGATCATGAAAAGGACTTCTAATGTATTTTAAACCTTTTGCAGCAGCATTGCTATAGTATTAGAGCGTTGCACTGAGAAGAGGAAAAAAGGCTGTATCTCAGACTAAAAAAAATCATAAAATAAAAATGCTAAACAAAAATCATAAAGGTCTAAGTAATTCCACGTATACCATAATAATTTACAATGTGCTGGTCACAACATTTTTAAAAGACCAATGAATATTTTGTCAAAGTTTGTGGTATCCACCACAGCAAATAGATATCAATAGTAAGATATTGTTCAATTTTCTTTGGCAATTAGCATTAATGGTAGTGTATCTAGAGTTTGACAGAAATTTGATTTTAAAATAAAAACTCATGAACAAAATTGTATTGTACCCATTTTAGCTAATATTTAGCTAATGGCACCATGGCAAGGATATGTTTTTGTTTTTGTATTTTTTTTCAAGAGAAACTCATCCTAGGTATTGTGAATGGTTGATCAGGGCCCGTTTCATAAAACTTGTTATCAGTAACAACTGCCACATTTCTATGACAAATTTGGTATCAGCCCATCAGATGGAAGGATTTCAGTAGCTTATAACAATTATTGCAACTTGTTATTGATAACAAGTTTTATGAAAGGGGACCCTGATAGAAGAAAATAATCCTTATTCTACCAAAGAAATGCAAAATGCCGACCCCCCCCCCCCTCAAAAAAAAAAAAAAGAAAAAAAGAAAAAAAGAAAAAGAAGAAAAAAAAAAAAGAATAATGAAAACCAAAATGACGAAAACTTTTTATTAACACAGATATGGACAAGACGGATCAAAAGTTTTATTTATTGCAAATTAATATTATTTTATATTTTCTTCCAATCTAAAGCAAACACATCGGTTTTTACAGTCATTAATAATTATATTCTTAAAAATATAACAATTACATATTGTAGAGTTCACAGCACCGCTACTGTGACGGGTGCGAGGAGTGGGGGGGGGGGGGCAGGCAAAGGGCAAAACGAAGAAGGCAGGCACGTCATCTATTTCTGGCTAACACTTGCATTTGGTGTAGCCAAGGCGCACGCCCTCTATTCCAAAATTATGGATCCGCTATATACTCTGTTACAAACATCATCACATTTTTCTTTGCTTTAGTCCAGCAGATTGGTGCTGAAAATCGAAGGAATTGTGCACTTTTTCATAAAAGCATGAAATTTGGTATATAGGTAGAGTTTTTGATGCTGAATGATGGCTACTGAAGTATTAAAATATTCCTACATACATATACTGTATCTCTTGAGTTTGGGCATTCTATTGGCAAGGCGGGTATTTTTTATAAACAGAATACCTCTAGTGTAGGGTCACTTTATTTCACCAAGATGGCCGCTGTTTTTTTTTTTTTTCAAGCTTTGGCTATGGTGTGTCTTGAAACTTAGTATTGGTATTAAGGTAGATATTTGTGTACTATAGAAATTCCTGGATTTTGCAACTTTTTGCCTAAAACATACAAGACACAGCATATAGTCTGGGAGCCTGTCCCGAAATAGTCAACCATTTTACATATGAGATTTGACCCCTTAAAGTTCCTTAGACTATCTATGTCATTCACAAAATGCTTGTCAGCTCTTGTCAGCTCTGGATGTAGAGAAAACCATTTTTAGGCTTTACAACCTTAATAACTCCAAAGTGTCTCATTCAATTCATGTCAAATTTACCTAGTGCAATCTTGAGTATTGTATCTTTCTTGGGGTGAAATTTGGTGTCAAATGATCATTTCAATAATAATTTATTAAATTGTAAAAATTGTATTGCTTTCTCAAAAGTAGTCAAATGATATTGTCAGGATTATGTAAACACACCCATTGTCCATCTGCACCTGTTTGACAAGAGATAATAGAGGAGCTTGTTAAGTATCTGGGCTATGTGGCTGCCATGCTGAAATCTCCCATTCATGTGTTAATTACACAAATGGGTGTGTTTACATAATCCTGACAATATCATTTGACAAATGGACCGGCTCTGAAGCCAAAATACCATGAGGCCCGTGCAGGTCATAGGAAAAATTACCCACACTCCCCATGGCCAGTTCGCACCTGGGCCCCGTTGCATAAAACTTACCATTAATGGTAACTCTGCTATCAATGGTAACTCAGGGGCGGATCTAGCTTTTTTCCAAAGGGGGGGGGGGGGGGTTTGAGGGGCTGAGCTGGGTATTGCGAGGAAGCGAAGCGAGTGAGGGGGGAGGGTGTGGGAGGGGGGATACCCCCCTCCCACAGTAGGGAGATTTTTCATTTTTAGGGTTGCCAGCTTGCGATTTTAAGCATACTTGCATGCTCTATTTTTTCTCTTTTTTCTCTTTTTTTTTCCTAAGCACATTAAATGTTTACTTGGCAGCCCAAGGGGGGGGGGTTTAAACCCCCTAACCCCCCCCCCCCCCGTAGATCCGCCACTGTAACTACTGTGTATAACATCACTCACCAGCCAATCAAAATCAAGGTTTCCATGGGAGCTACCATTGATGGCAAAGTTACCGTTTATAGTAAGTTTTATGCAACAGGGCCCTGGTGTTAAGACCCTATCCTATAGCACTCGAAACTGCGCATTAGAATTTGATGCTATTTTTTGTGGTATTTGATTTTTTTTTTCTATTCGGTGACAAATTAGTTTCTGCAAGATATTGATCTGAGCCCGCATTCAATAAACTTCTAAGACATTTTTCTTAAGTTCCAAGGTGGCGAATATGTATATTGGGCCTCCTATTAATATCCAGGTATCCGTCTTAATATTGGAGTGGTTACATAGTGAAACCAGCGAATCATAGAAAAAAAAATGCGCACCGGCTGAGTACCTAGGTGCCGCGTTAGACATATCAAGATGCCCACCTTAGTAGGGAGCTTACGAAACGGGACGGGAGAGCAACGGGACGGGAGAGCAACAGGACGGGGTCCTCGCACTCCCCCGTCTTGTTTTTCGATCAAGTTACGAAAAAGTAGACGGCGACGCACTGCAGTGTTCGGCTTCCCGTCCCCACTTTAGACCGGACGATATTTCGCCCGAGAACCGTCCTGAAATTACTCCCAGTCGCGCATGCGCACATCGATTTTTCGCTTGACTCCCCGTCGTCAAAAGCTCCCGTCCTGAAATCGTAAGCTCGCTAGTATCTCGTGGACGGGGCCCTTACCAAAAATCTCAGGGCCCCCGACAAATATTCCACCCAAGTATCTTGAGGCCCTGACTAAAAGAAAGTACAAAAGAGCCACGAAATTGGTAGGCCCTGTATTTGGGTTCCATTAATTGTCTATCTTAAGGAGACAAGCTAATAACTGGGCATGGGCATAGCTATGGGCTGGGCACTAATGATAGGGAAAACAAATGAATTGAAAGAGAGAGAGAGAGAGAGAGAGAGAGAAAGGTATCCTTCCCCCTCATCCTAATGCTCTAGCGTCACGTTGAGAATTGGGACCCTGATTATTTTAGTTTCGATGTGCACTTAAAGCACCTTTCAGATGCAGAATTTTGAGGCCTGATAATTAGAGACATAAATTCCTCATATTTCATTAAATCTGTGGAGGTCATTTTTAAACAAATGGGCATACCCCACTCATGAGCCATATTTCAGATGGCTAAATATCCAATTTTGCTTAGATCATAATTATTCGGCTACCTTATTACATATTAAAATATTTTGGACCCTTTTTAATAATTGGCACATGTGTCCAACTGTGTTACTTCAACAATAAGTCAATTTTACAGGAGGTAATGTTTCCTTATATAACAATTAACAACATTTTACATCTTTTCTACAATTCAGTAAATTGTATTTTACATGTATATATAAACTGGGCCTTTACTTGAAAATGAGAACCTAAAACATTTTTTTCTTCAGAATCTAGAGGCCTCGAATTTGGAATATGATTTCAACATATTCATTACGATTTAAAACTATATTATACAGGAAAAGAGACCCAAACGGGCCGTATTGACAAATGGGCACAACAGGCCTCAGGGCCGACTTTGAGATGGCTGAATATCCAGTTTGCTTGTAATTTTTTAAAACACATAAGTACACTTTGGGCCCTGTTTTCATAATGGGCACCTTTGATACATATTTTGATAATTCTGAAGGATGTAGTGCTTACCCTGTTACAATCAGAATCATTTCACACATTCCGTGACTTTATCATTCGTTAATATATAAAATCGACCTTTATATGACAAAATGGACACTTAAAGTTTCTCTTCAGAATTTAGAGGCCTGGAAATTTTTAATATTGTTTCAATATATTCTTATAAACCTAAATTTCTTATAATATATCAATTTGGGACTATATATTCAGGAAATAGTACCCTGTGACGGCCATTTTGAAACATGAGGTCAACAGGCCCCAGTAGCAGAATCTGAAATGGCTCAATATCCACTTTTGCTTAGAACATATTCATCTACATGTGTGTGAAATTTAGTGCTTTAATCATAAAATGCAGTCGGGCTAAAATTTGACGCTATGCCGCCCAACTACAATGAGAAGAGAAACATGTTTTAAATGTCAGAGTTAGAATGATATTTGTATAGACATTTCCAGCATACCGGTACTAACTAAAGTTATAAGCTTTCAGACAAAGAGTAACTTTAAAATACATACAGTCACATCTCAAATCACACTGGCACACAGGTGGAAGTATACTGCCTGTAAAGCCAAAATTCAAGAGATATTTACATGTAGGAATATTTTAACACTTCAGCAGCCATTTTTAATATGGCCATCCTCTTGTGAGGGAATAAATTAAAAAAAAAAAACAACAAAAACAAAAAGAATTGTCTTCAATGGGCCATCGATGGGCCTATGTGTCACAGAAGTGGGCTTTTCAAAATTGCTGTCTATCATAGTAAATGAAAATTAAAGACTAAAAAAATTGTATTTTGCCCATAGATTAATTCGGGCCGTTCTTGGGCATTTTTGTCATAATGGGCAGCTGTACCACATATCTTTTCAAAGACATAATGTCTGACTGATCACAGAAGCATTTTACTTATAATCAGATCAGTGACTTTGTAACATTTTGATAAATGGGACGGCCCTTCATTTGAAATTATGGGCACCTAAAGCACTTGTATAAATTTTGAGGCCGGGAAATCCTCCATAATACGTAATATATCAAAACTAGAAATGATTAAATCATTGTAGGAAAAATAACCTAAGAGGGCCATTATTTTTAAAAATGGGCACAACGGGCCTCAGGGCCCGGTTTTTAGGGGCCCCCATATCCAGAATTATTCGCCATCGAAAACTCTACCTATATGCCAAACTTTATGCTTTCATGAAAAAGTGCACAGTTATTTCACCAATCTGCTGGACTACTTCAAGGGGATTTTATTTACATCAAACGAAACATTTAAATTTTATATTCCGCAAGGAGTACGAAGGAAAAAAAAATGAAATGAAATTACTTCATATTATCAGTTTCAAACATATTTAAGGAGTTATTTCGGCAGTTAGATTTTTTTCCCTGCAGCAGTTTTTTTTTTCTTGTAGGCCTACGTGATATAGTCAGATAATCAAATTTTAATAGACTTATATATAAATAAAAGTGAACATTTCAGAGAATACCCCCTTTTAAAACATTTTAAAAATCAAATCTTTAGGTTTTCATATGAATAACTTTGTCCTGGAAGCCGCACATCCACTAAGTAAAAATAAATTGCTAGAAAATAAGAGTAAAATTTTTAGACTCCGTTTCCTGTTTCCGGCAAATGTTCTTCGAATTCCACACGTTATCTCTTATGTATCATATTGCACTCCTATTCATCCATCATATATTAATACACAAGCTTACTGCTCTACAAAAGAAGATAACGTTGTTTGCGATGTGCGAACTAGAGCTCGCACTAATTCTTAATTCATTATTGAGATTTTGAAACTCATTGTTACATACATAAACAGAGCAATATATACGAAGAAAACCATTTATAGTCTGTTCGATTTTACTCGTAATATTCATTATTACTCTTCAATCACTTATTGCCCACTTCCGTATTATGAACTTAAACACGTTTTTGAATTATTCATGCTAGGTGTACGCTAAAAATATTCTTTATCTAGTTAGTCAGATCGTAAATTCTACTTTAATTCAGCAATAATGCTACGAAATTTATTTTAGTGCAATAACTGTCCAATAGAGGTTTATCTCTATATATGAGCATTATTAGGAAGGAACATGTAATTAAACTTACCAAGTTTAATTTAAAACAAATCTTTTAAAAACTACTGACCAGTCAATCAACATCGATTTATTTCCCACTGATTCTACAACATGTATGAATACATAATTATACAAACATAACAGCCCATAATCACAACATATTGTAGACATTATAGCATACACATTCATATACATTTTTCTTGTAAACATTATGATAAATAATAAATGTCATTGTATTATAAACCATTTTTAGTAGCTTATACCATTATATACATCAGAATCATTCCATATCATATAAAGAAGTACAAGCAGGAAAGGAGAAAATGAAAAGATAAAACAGAAGGATGGGAGAGAGGTATAGAGAGAAAGAGAGAGAGAGAGAGAGGGGGGGGGGGCGGTAATATACCCGTGACCTTCCCACTATCCACAGGCGCTGGTCCAATACTACAGTTGCGTTGGTCGATTTAAAGTAATTATTTCGTTCTTCTTTTTAAGAGCACCGATATAACTACGATGTCGATGGTAAAGAACACAACTGTGACTCCAGTGATCATGAATACGATGGTGTAAGACTGGATCACGTCAAAGAAAGCTCCTGGATGAAAAGATGAAGGAAATTAGCACATAACATGTGCTAAATTATTCATACTACTCTGTAGGACAGTAGGAGAAACAACAGAAATAGTTGGGTGAAAATTTTAATCTAAATGTTAGTTTGAACTCCCGCCCTAAATTCTGTTGTGAATGATTTGGACGAATTTAGAATCTACGTCTTGTGAGTGAGTTTTTATAGTCATCTACATCAATTATCCACATGAATTAAAATTAGAATCCATTACAGAATCAAAGAATACATTAACCCCCCCCCAAAAAAAAAAGATATCTTCTCGACTGCATGATAACAGGTGAATAGATTTGTTATTTACCAGTGATACTGAGTAGATTACCTGTAAGAAAACCTGCAGAAACCCCACCAACACCATAAACGAAACATCTGAGTCCAAGCCCGATGCTAAAATTGTTTTCATCTACCAAAGTTGACTTGAGGAAGTTTGCGTCGGCAGTGTCCATTACAAGGAAGCACAGACCCTGAATAAATGCTAAAACTGAACGGATTGTGAAAGATTCCCCAATGAAATCCAAGAAAAATGACAAGCTAGTTATTAAACCAAAGCTGATGTAGATTGGGAACATGTTCACTTTCTTTGCGAGTAGAATGACGGCGATGGTTCGACCTACGATCCCACCGATGCCACCGATCGAAGACAAGAAGACTGCTCGAGATGGAATGATACCTAATTGTTCTGCATGAGGCACTAAGAACAATACCCAGGTATTGAATGAGTAGGCATGAAAGAATGTTGCTGGTAGGCACATCAAGAATAGTGCTTCTTTGATTATGAACAGTTTGCAGTGAGATGTGAAGGATGAGTATAAAGCATTTTTATCACTCCCATCTTGAACGGACCTCGATGCATTAGCAATGTCACCCTTTTCATCACCACTGCTATTTATCAAAGGAATAGACTCCTTTCTATCATCATCATATCTAGTCTCACCATCAAGTTTCTCACCATTCTTCTTATATATTTCTCTGTCACTACTTTCTTTTACAACACATTGGTTCTTAGTACATTTTTCTTTCTTGATAAAACTACTAGGGGTGTAGTCTTCGACCTTGAAGATGGGTTTACGAATGGCAGCTGCTCCAGTTACCATATGAAACATGATTGCTCCCAGAATCATGAAGACTCCAGAATAACCATATGCTTCCAGGGATTGCTCGGCGATAACAGGTAGGAACATTACACCAGCTGTTGTGCCATATGAAGCTATGGTGTTGATCAGAACAAAATTCTCCGAGAAATACTCGTTAAGTAAGATTGAAACAGGTAGGTAGACAATACCACGACCAATCCCTGTGAATATAAGAGAGAATGAGATAGTAATGGCAAAGCCCGTCAATATTGCGCTTTTCCCCAAAAAAATTGGCTCACATGTAGATGTAGGGACTATGAAATAAACTTGGATAAAAATACACCCCCCCCCCCGAGGGCCATAGGCCATTTTTCAAAATCGTGGTCGCCATCAGAGCATTTTACATACAAACACAGCCCAAAACCATATAGGATTTCTCTATGTGATATTTATAATGTAAGCGGTGGTCAAAACCGGCCGTGCACCTTTTTGCGTGTGGTCTACGACGGATTTCGCAGATAATCCTTGCGTCAGACGCACTGGTCTGCACGTTTTTTTAAAAGCACGCAAGACACGCAAGGAGGCTGTCGGACATGTCCAACAATCTCTGCGTGTGGCTACGTGTTTTGATGAACGTAGGTGACACTTGCAGCCATCGTACTTCTTGTACAGGCTTCTTGAGAACATTGGGCGGGCTTCTCAAGAAGCCCGTGGCGCCGTACACTGTCATAAGGAGTCGTGACACATCGCTCGTCAGTTGCACTGTACCTGTACGGGGGCTGTACGTTCGCCTCAAGACTTCTTGCAGGTAAGAGGGGGTATGTTTATGAGGAGGGCACAAGACGCCAAAGAGGAGATGCTGAAAAATGCACGACCGGCTGTGACCATGGCGAATGAAGAACGTATGAATCGCAGGAGTTGGCCCACAGCCGATCGCAGCTGCGGACAAATATGCACGGTCAGGTGTGAACATGGTGAACATAGCTTTAGATTGGCATTTGGGGGAAATTTTTGTGAATCAAGGGCCAGTGTCATTAGTTTCCCGAATACTTCTCGAAAAGTATGAGATGTCGGGTGCCTGAATATTACCAAGGCAGCACCAAGAGCAGTAGGCGACTTGGAGAGGTATTGTTGGAGATGAAGTCACATGATACCAGACACGCCCCACTCATTACCCCCTCCTAACATGGCATACCTGAAAGAGCCAGGGTGATACCGAGAGCAGTAAGGTTGGAGATAAGACCACATGTCACCATACACACCCCACTCATTACTGCTCCTAACATGGCAACCAGACGATAGTCCACCGTCTGAAGAACCAAGGAAACGAAGGGACCTGCAAACAGATTGATTGAATTAGGCATGAATTATGTATCTGTGTGAAGGGTTAGGGTGTGTGTTGGTGAGTGTGTGCGCGCGCGTGGGTGTATATGCGTGTACATGGTGTATGTGGGATGGGGGAGAAGTAAGTATGAAAAACAAAAGAAAGCGGTACAAATGTGTAATTCATGTTTATACACATTTCCGTTAGAATGCATTTTTTTTGGTAGTAAAATGATATAAGTCGAATAGACTGGTGCCAATAAAATCTTTAAAAAATAGGGTAAGAGACAAGGAAATCATTAATTACATTCATCATAAAATGAATATGCCGAATTGATTGCTCCATTACGCATCATATGACGAGAAATAATTCACAGAGATGAGGCGTTCGGGGTGGGCGGTTTAGTTTTAGAATTAAAAAAAAAAATACCTGAAAACAGCATGATTGTACCGGGTATGCTGCAGATGAACCCTAAAGTGGCGTAAGTCCCGTTGAATCGTTTTTAACCATCTCAGGAGGAGTACACCGAAAGACTTTGCGATACCAGCCCCCATCATATTTGTCAGGAACTTCGATAGTAAGATGACGTAACCCCACTTCCAATTAGAGATCATTTTCCTACTTGATGTGTCCATGTTTGAGTGACTTTGATTGTAAGGCTGAAATTGTACACAAAGACTTTTTATAATTTATATTGATGATCTTTCATTCAACAAATTATATTTTGTTATACTTAAAATATCCGACACAAACGATAAAACAATGACCGGGAAAGAAAATTTTAATACGTGACAATATCAGCATCAGAAGTTTTCAAAACAGGTACATTCAAAACAATTATAAAATTACAAAAACGAAAAAGAAAAAAAAAAGAAAGAAAGAAAAAAAAAAAGGAGGAATCAGGATAACACAAAGTATGATAAATATAACGAATAAAAACATAATAAAAGTACACTGTGAAAAATGCTAGGTAAAATTGTCCAACATGAGGCTAATTATGTGTCTGGCTATTTTTTTTTTTTTTTTTTTTTGGGGGGGGGATAATTTTATGCCAAACTTAGATAATGTTTTGCAATCATAATCACCTAATTTAGTTCAAAGTGAGCAAAAATTACTCGCATTGGGCATATGTCTGCTCAAAAGTTTGCCAGACTCATGATTATTCTCATGTTGGCCAATTCTTACCTAACTTTTTTTAGTGTATAAATTC
>CM046837.1:4722269-4827269 GCA_025618425.1 Heliocidaris tuberculata
TTCTGGTCATGCATTGTGAAAGAAACTGTCTGGAAGCACTTGGGAAAGGTTGATCATGTCTGAATATGGATTGGTGTATACTGTGAGGTTTTGGGATCATCAGAGTGATAAGAAATCGACCCAAACTCACTCAAAAGCAGACGCATCGCACGCAGATATGGGTATATGGGACTGCATACATATGTTGCATGAATGTTCGGCCCAAACACTTCAGCTATTTTCCATCATATTTCGAATATAATGGCATTTCTACTATGATGTTCTTCCAAACTGACATTAAAAAAAAATGAGAAAGCTCACAAATTATTTTTTACCTTTCCCAGAACTCAACCTTCCCTTTAAATATAGTTATACCAATGATGACTGTTTTCTAGGGTCCATGGATCAAAGGGATTTAACCCGTTGACAAAAAAAAAATAATTCGTATTATTACAGATACTGCTCCCCGTTGTCATGTCGACCATTTGTTCAAACAATTTAACGTACTAAAATGTACCAATATTAACATCAACAAAGCATATTAATGTACAGATGTACAAACAACTTATTTCCTAACGAATGTTGTAACCTCTTTCAATTGAATTGAACTATTCATAAATACGAAACCAGACACGTAAATAATATCTACCCAAGCACAGAACCTTATCTTTTCAAAATAATATCCGGTACTCGGGACCTAAGCAGTTGTGGAACTTTATCCCAAATACAATGAAATACTCCACATCTCTTGCCTGCTTCTCAAGAAGGATAATGAAAACATTTTACTTCATCTTAACAATAAAATGCTTTAATACACTCCCCACCCTCCATTTTAGGTCTTTTCTCTCCGTTTCTTCTCTCTGTTTCTTCGTGAATTTCTCTTTTTTCGTACTCCTTTTCTCGTGCACCTTCTATCCCCCCCCCCCCTCTTTTTTTCTATTTTCCAATCAAAGTCAGAGATTTAGGAATGATAGTTTTCCTGTTTTTGTTTTGTTTTGTTTTTAATATTTGTTGTGTAATCTAACGCCCAAGAACAACCTCGCCCCAAGCTTTTGCTTGTAGAGTTGTGTCCTCCAAATATGTATGCACTACATGCTGACATGAATGAATATGTTGTCTTATTTTTGTTAAAAATACATGTACATTATTTTGTTAATTTATTACTTTGTATATTTTTAAAGTTGGAAATGAATGTCTTTAAATTTAAATTGAATTGAATTCTTCGCAATTATATTTCACTCATTTTCGGGTATGGCAAAAATCAATTAAGTTTTTATAGACAAAAGGAAAATCAATATGAAACCAAATCAAATCAAATCAAATCACTTTATTGATTTAAAATCCAATTTTGGATTATCATCAACATAATACAAAGAAATAGTTTACAGAAATTAAAGATCAAAACAAAATAGCAATCACTGGGAAGTAACAAAACAACAAGAAAAACAAAAGTAAAGAATATATTTAAACGTTATTAAACAACATGAACGCGACTGCGTCTCCTATATGTCTCCTCCTAAATTTAGTTAAGTTCATGGCTCAAACTGTTCTTAAATATATTGTTATAAGTAGAATTTAAAAAAAAATAGAATTACATGTTGATGTCAGAGCTTTCGCGCTTCTCGAGGGAAGGGGGAAACTCCCCCTCCCTGCATCCACCCCTGTTACATAGAGTGCAGTATTGCGTCCAAATACTAGTAACTGAAAAGCAGTCAGGGGGTCGAACTATAACTTTCCGTCTAAAAATTGTTGCTACGAGCCGTTTATCTTTCTCTCAAATTTGCCAAAACGTCAGAGCTTTCGCGCTTCGCGCGGGAAGGGGAAAACTCCCCCTCCCTGCACCCACCCCTGTTACATACAGTGCAGTATTGCGTCCAAATAATTGAAAAGCAGCCAGGGCTTCGAACTAACTTTCTCTCAAATTTGCTATAAAATGTCAAAGCTTTCGCGCTTCGCGCGGGAGGGGCAGGGGGAACCTGCACCCAGCCCCTGGGGAGCAAGCTTCACGTGCTCAAAAAAAAAAATGAAATTCTGGCTATGCGGTTGGATCCTTCACCACGTCTGCCACCCCCCCCCCCCCCCCCCCCCCCCCATGGAAAAATCCTTGCTACGCCTGTGCCTGTATAGTGATTAAAGTCTGGGATTCACTCTCTTATGACCTTGACTGAAGCTCAAAAATAGCGCCATCTTTTAGCAGGACTTGAAAAGTGTCTGTGCCTCTTATTTTCCCATCATGCCCCATTCTTGTAAAAACTTAGAATGTACCTCACACAATTGTCCACAATGCAAAGTCAAAAATAATTGTTTGAAATATAAAATTTGTCTTTTATCCAAACAAGCTGTTTGTCAAAATCCAAAATAAAAAGCAATCAATTTTCAAATTATAATCTTAATTCCGTAATTACCGTAAGATGGAGCTGTTCAAGTTCTGCCAGTTTAATGGCACTTAATAGTTGTTGTTCTTTTCGTCTTTCTGGAAATGAAATAGAAATGTAAAATTAAATAAAAGGTTAAGACAACTAGAATGATTTTGTTTCGTCCAACAAGCGAAGCGAGTGTTATTTTGTGTCATTGATTGAGGTTGGTAAAATCAAACATTTTATCAGTAAGATTTCTGTTGGATCTTCAGGACCTAATCGAACCAGAAAATTGTACTCCTTGATCGAACTTTTAAAAAAAAATGTTATCCATATATCAGATTTATTCAGGCTCCTGAACCCCGTTTTAGTGCCCCATAAACCACTTCTTGAAAATGAATTCGTGACCTACTTACCTTCCACATTTCCTGATTAGATCAATAAATGGATACGTACATGATTAATTGCTGTTTGAAATACAGAGCAGCTCAAAATGATTAGGATAAGTGGTTGCCCATCAGCGCGTTTTTGGCGATTTGCTCGACTAATTTACACTCAGACACGACTGCACTGACCGGATTGGCAGGTACAATTCCTAATATGATTACGAAAATAGGCCTACATAATAACCTACAAAGTAATTATGATTGCCCTGTTCACGCTGTTCTGTTAAAAAGATGAATCGGCTGTCACCAGAGTGTGCAGCCAAATCATTTTTTGTAAAAAAAAATTATATAGAACAGCTATTCAATAATTTTGAATCCGAAACTCGTCAGTTTGACCAAGGCGATACAAGGCAAGCCCTCCTTGATTTGACTATACATGTTTATAAATCAAGTCAAAATTAACATATTTGATATCGTAGATTCAAAGTTGTAGCAATGTCCGAATTACTTTGATATATTTTTCTATTCATTTTGAATAGATTATCGTAAGTGTCCCTCGGACGAGTCTATCTATTTGAATTCAAATAGATTCTATTCATATTTGAATAAATATTTTTGACAGTGCATGGTATACTCCACTATTTTATATGTATATGTATGTGTATTATATATATATATATATATATATATATATATATACAGTCAAACCTGTCTATAGCGACCACCTAAGGGAAACGGCAAAAGTGGCCGCTATAGACAGGTGGGCACTATAGACAGGTCGGCGGCCATTTTGAATTTTTACACACCCGCATTTATACACGTAACAACATCACTTGGAGTGTACATGCATCGATATCACTTTGGAAATAAGCTATAGATCTACAGATTTATTCATATACGATATAAAATGCCAAAATAATGTGCTTTGTTGTCAATAAATGAGAAAAACGATAGATCTACGAGCAATCTGAGTAAAATGATTTTCCCTCATGTTACTACGTACGTACCGGTAGATGCTTACCTTCTTTTTTTAAGTCTAAAAACGATGTCTAATGATTTTTGCTTCCTGTCAATAAATGACAATTACAAGTTAATCTTTTAAATAAAAGCCTGCAATCAATTTTGATTTAATAAATATTTGTCTTTCGAATGGCTTAAAAGAAGTTTTAACTGTTTTTAAGAACAGACAACAGTTGGTGCTCACTTGATTCGCCGAAAGTGCGAACGTCGACTATGGATCATGGATCGCCGGTAGACGAGTTTTCCCGCCGTTTTTGAGCCGGACAGGCTCGTACATGACATCGTTATAATTGATCCCTAAAAAAATAAAAATTGGGTAGTATTTTACTGTTTTCAATTTCTAAAAAATTTAATCGTTTAAAAAAGATTTTTTTTCGAAAGTTTTAACTCTTTCTTACATTTTTTATAATTCTTTTAAAAATTAAAAACTAACATGTAAGTGTACGAGCCAGTAGTATTGCGCCCATGCGATATCAATGCTGATACCTATTGTTTCAGTTACGTTTGTATGGAGGTAGCTAAGAGAACAATACGAGTGCGGGGGATGGCCGGAGGTGTGAAGATTATCGTAAACGAACAATACTAGTGCTCAGTTCTTATTCATAAGACTTTTAATCTCTAATTAGTCGGCAATCTGGTCAAACTTTTAGATCTTTCATGAAATCAGTATGTACGTCTTGGCCGTTGTAGAATCTATTCACGGCGTTTGTGTGAGATTGTGACTGAGCTAGGACTCGGACACTCGTTAAACACACCACGGCAAAAAGCTAACTTTTTGTGCATGAAGCTACGGCTCGACTAGATATTATTGGCCGCTATACGCGGTCAGATATTGACCACGGGATACATAATGGGTGGCTGCTGGCCGCGTTAGGCAGGTGACCGCTATTATGCAGGGTCTACAACACAGTAATTTTCTGCGGGGGATTTTTTAGTGGCCGCTATAAGCAGGTGGCCGCTATAGACAGGTGGCCGCTAAGACAGGTTTGACTGTATATATATAAAGATCAAAAGTTCTGCTACGGAGATAAAAAATAGAGACAGACACAAAATAAATTACTCCGTTGCACACAAATATATATATATATATATATATATATATATATATATATATATATATATAATTATTATAATTATAATTACTAATTATAATTACTAATTATTTTACTATATATATATATATATATATATATATATATATATATATATATATAGCGAAAGAGGTGTGGATATGTGTGGATTTAGCAAATAAACTTGAAGAAGGCCAGGGGTGGTATTCTGAAAATTGTCTTAAGTAGTTATTATCGCTCTAAGGACCGCCTTTATATTATCTTTGATACGCCCATTTTTCGACACTTTACCAATCAAGATGGATTTTATATATGTAGGTTAGCCAATAGGAGAACCCCTTATGTCAAACATAAGGATGGGCTTTGCGCGTATATCAATTTCAGGCGTAGTTATTAAATTACGCGTTTTATAATGCGCTTTGCGCTATTGGACTACAATTAATGGCTCACCCTCTTCTGTTCGAACCAAGTCACATAATTATTGATGTAAAATCATCGAATTCCACCTGTAATTTCTTTAAAATGTCTTCTCTATGAGATCTTGAATCACAAACAGTCTCCATATTGCTATTCGAGCATGTATTGTCTGATTCTGAGCTAGAAAAATTGCCAAGATCATGAGATACAACAGCTAGAAGCTGTTGTAAGTTTTGTTGTAGTTACCAAGATAAGATACAAAAAAGATAAAATGATTTTCAGAATACCAATTATCTCATGATATTATCTTCAGCGCGCATATGTAAATTAGGATCATGTGCAGAGTGAACAAAGATACAACAAAACTTACAACAATTTTTAGAATACCAATTTTATCTTAAGTGTGGAGATACAACAATATTGGAGATAAAACAGTTTTCAGAATACCACCTCAGGAGCCGAAAGCTTGTAAATACACCGAGTGACCTGTTTAATTCCGTTCCATCATTCTCTGTTCACGCACATACATGATTGTATATATAAAGAGTTCTAGACGACATTTATTTTTTATTCTTTGCAATGGCTTCATAAAATACGAAATCCTTCACCGTGCCAGTATAAAATGCAACAGTTCAAATTTGTCCGACTAGCATTAGTTTTATACAAGAACACGAGGCATGTGTGACTGGCTCTGCTTTCAACCCACTTCCCTCACATAAAATGGGCCATGAAAATAACATTATTAAACCTAGACTTGTTCGGGCAGAGCAATAATATCAAAATGACAAATCCGAAGTAATACGTCTTACAAAAAATAGCTTATGAAAGAATTGTATCACATACTGTCTTGACCAAAGCTAGTAGAGAGAGATAGTTACGTCACCGGAAGTCTCTCCTCAGTGATTGGCAAGTTATTTCAAGAAGCTTTAATACTTTCTCTGCATTTTCTATGGCTAAATGTTTATTCTCATTATTTTTAGGTAACGAGATTTTTACCAGAATCATCATTGTTAAACAGTAATAGTTTATTATCCAAACGATATAGAGGTGACGTAGTAGATGTTTTCATCATTTTGACGTAGGGGGATTGGGGGCGCAAAAGTCATGGTTCGTGCTCATCAAGACTATATTATGTGCGTACATGTATGTCCGAAAGATATGCATTTTATCTACAATGTTGTTTTTTTTTTCACCATGGTTTCTAATGGGGACCGGGTTTTGATGCGATTGTCATTGTGGTAGGATTTAGAATATGAGCGCAAATAACTGAATATTACTCCCCCCCCCCCTCTTATTCATGACTACATCCACGATTCTTTCTTCAGCTCAATCGCCACATAATTTAATTTTGATTATGTTGAATTCATAATTGTATTATCATATTGCATTATACTACTTCCTTTTGTAAAAGCCTCATCGATTCGGAAGGAAGACCTTTGAAAAGTTCATGACGATCCGACTTTTTATCATGTTTATGGGCTAAATGAGACATGAAGTCCGCCGCGGTTGGCGATCAGCAATTGATGTATATATTGTACTTCGTATACGATTGTTATAGTAACGCAAAACAACGTACTTAATATTGTTTTAGTCTTTTGTAGCTCAGACAGAGAGAGGCAGAAAAGGGAACATAATATAAAGACAAGGGGAGTTAGAGAGAAAGACAGACAGACAGAGGGAGAGAGAAAAAAAAAGAGAGAGATAGAGAGAGAGAGAGAGAGAGAGAAAGGGAGATAGAGAGAGAGAGAGAGAAAGAGAGAGAGAGAGAGAAATAAGAAACATGAGAGTGTCAAACACACATCTATACAAATAGACAGAGAGACATACAATGGTGAAATTAGAGAAAGAACGAAGGAGTGGGACTGAAAATGACAGACCAGCAAATATGTTTGTTTCAGAGAGAAGCAGAGAGAAATAGGGAGACAGCAAGAAATGATGTATGTCAAGAAAATAGGGAGATATAAATTCCAACTTCTTACCACTTATTAATAAAAAAAACTACATGCTATAAATCAGCAGGCACCCCTCCAGGGGATCACGCTAGGTGGCTGGGGGAGGAGGAAAGATCTATACTGCACTAAGAACGATGCCATCGAGTGTGGAAGGTTGTGCGAAGGGTTCGTGTTCTTTTTACGTTGCCTCCTCTCCCTCTTTTTATCTCCCTCTTTTTATCTCCCTCTTTTTTTTTTCTCTCTCTCTCTCTATTCCTATCTCTATTGATTGAGGGCAAGTTACCAGTCGTGCCCCAAAGTAGCTACACACCATTCCAAGCTACTGCGCGCATGGTCGTGTTCGTTCGCAAGTAGGGTGTAGTCCACTGCCTGGACTGTTCGCGCACGAACGCGATCCGTTGAGAAAATAATACACCCCCAACGCTAAAACTGATATAGCCCTTCCAAATCGACCCTCGTTTTTTTTCGACGGGTGAAATTGTGGGGATCGCGCGATTTGTGGAGAGTCGCGCTCTGTGTGGGATATGCGTGTAGAGAAAGAGCAGCGTTAGGGAATAAACCAAATATAAAAAACGGATAGAATCTAGACTAGTAGGGTGTGGCATGCAGGCCGCTGGTCTCATCAGTTTAGCTGCGTTTCGCTCTGGAGATGAGGGATGATTGATGTTTTCCTAGATGTATGCAAGACAGTTTGGAGCACCTAAACACCACAGTTCTCCTGTAGACACTGCTTTGAAGTGGGAATTTAGGACGTCCTTTTTCTTCTTAGTGATTTCATACACTTAACTGAATAGTCATTATGCATCTCTACTTCAGCTGTATGAAAAATAATTATCTATTATTATTTTTAACGTGTCTCTAAATAAAGGAACTTAACTTTGACGAATAGAGTAAGTTCCCGATTCAGAAAACAGCGTGCTTGGATATACCATTGTGGAATATCAGATAGTGAATAAACCATCTATTATGAAAATTAAGGTAAGATCGAAAAGAAAAAAAAAATGATGAGATCAGTATATCAATATTTCTATCATAATGTTCCTTATAACCAGGGGCGTATATCCGTTTTTTTTTCGGAGGGGGGGGGGGCAAGACAGCCTAATAGTATCCTGCATGATTTTGTTAATGTCTCTTAATAACCAGCTTCTCCACTGTTACATGAAGCAGGGAAAATTAGAAAATTTGCGGGCGGAGCGCGCGGCAAAATTGAAGTCTGATCGTGTAATACCTTTTGTATTTCATTGTTTGGAAGGTTTCATTTCTCGAGTTTTGCATAATTTTTCCTTATTTTATTTTACTCCTCCGGATTTATTGGGGGGGGGAACGACATGTTTTCCCCCGCCAATATTTTCGGGGGGGGGGCTGCCCCTGCCCCCCAGGATCGACGCCCAAGCCTATAACGGAAATAATACTTTTGACAAAGCTAACATAATAACTATAATAGTATACAGTTTTGTGTAAGAACGGTTTAGATAACTGCAAATGGACGTCAAATAATAAAAAAAAATTAAAAGACTTGACGATTTTTCATTTTCGAAAAAATAAATCACAATTTAATGCTTCGGAATACCTGAATACAGATATCGAACTAAGGAAAGTATTCAGTAATAGTAGTAAATTTTCGAATATCCGCCGAGACCGTACGGATGAAAACTTAGGAAAATTATCATTCTCACAAGCATGAATTTATATATTTTCATGATAATTATTATAGCATCTATATAGCGGCTAACAACACTTTCTCTGTCTATGTCAGATGCAACGACGAGACTATTTACGGATTCTTGTAGGGATGATTGTACTTCTCCAAACTTCGACCTCCTCTGGTAAGTCTCACTTGTGATGTTATATCATTTTACACATCTAGTGGCGTATCCAGAAATTGATTAAAAGGGGGAGGGGCAGAAGTGGACATGGGCATATGCCGGGTCTATACATTATATTAGGATACGAGGGCCATACTCGCAAAATGTGTAATATTAGAACTATTTTTCATGCAATCTGAGGTGCATGCTTGAAAATATTTTGTGAAACATGTGAGCAGACGTATATATGTATGTGGGTGTGTATTGCATGTAATAGAAGCCATTGTGTTCTGTGTGAGAGGCAAATCTTTAGAACCTGTAATGAAACGATCAAATGCAAAATAATCTTAATGTTCTTTCGATTAACTGACACCTGAAAATCCAATCAACAGATGTTAGATGAATTCTTTTATTACTAGTATACTAGTGTAAGAGGTAAAATTGTAGTCATAATTAGTAGTATTTGCTATATCACTTCTCACTCTCTCAGAAGGTCAATCTCCTACTCAGAGATTGTTTATGAGGTACTGGTGGTCCTCTTGTGTACACTCCTTCTTTGCCAAGGCTTATTCCTTGGAAATGACCACCCCTTACGATACATTGCTATTCCTCTTTATTCCAGACTTTCTCTTTTCCTATTCAGTGGTCATCTTTAACACGAACTCCTTGTTCCCTTTACTAAGAAAGATTATGAGTCAGCAAGTACTAGCATTTACCCATGGAGTATAGTTGTGAAAATAAGAGTTCTTTTTCTTTTTCTCAGTCCCACCATCCGGTGTGGACTTATTACACTCCTGCCTACTGATGGCGCAACCATAGGAGTTCAAAGCTATAACTGCTTTCATACCATATTGTCACTTTACCGATCTGATAATAAATAGAACCATCTTGAACTGTATATTTTGTGTTCTTCGAAATCTTCTGTTTGATCTACAATAGTTAACACTCTACACCCACGCTACCAGATCATCATCAAATAACTAAATTATATAGAGTGTTACACTAGCATACAATTACAATTTTTATAGCTATACGTAATGGACTGTATACAACGCTGACATCAATGTGATGTATATCACTATATATCGTAACGAACCCTTTGCTTTAGTGCCATCTGGAAAAAAATTGCCTTTTTGTTATATACAATAAGAAGAGAAGGTTTAACTTCTCTCATTTTAATTTGCAAACTGATGCAGCTCTGTGAGCATCACCTGACGGTGATGATTTTGGTTTCCATTTTCACAATTCAAGATTCAAGATTCAAGATTCATTTATTTTTCGATACCAGTTCATAAATCATATAAAGTATTTACATTGTAGAAGAAACTCATCATTCAAACATAACGCATATGGACTTGGTTTTACATATTGTTTTCTAAAATAAATGTTATAACAGAGAGAGGTTTACACACATTTCAATTGTTTCTTAATAATAATAATCGAAAAGGTAACGAAAGGGAACTAGCAGAGAAGCGGAGCTTGTAAATAGCATGTTCCCAATTAAAAAACATTATAATTATGTACATGACTCAGAAATCTCATCGTTGTTTTTTGTTTTGTTTTTAGTATTTGTTTTTTTTTTTTACACATAGTATACGTTAAGTAACTAACTTAAATAATAAAAACACAAAGGCTCACCTAGATGAAGAAGCAGATGGGGAGGGACAGGTTGATAGAGGAAAAGAGATGAAATCAGGAAAGGGAGTGGAAAAAGGGAATAAATCATAAAAAAACAAAAAAATAAAATTAAAAAACATAAAACAAACAAGGAGGGAGATCAGGATCAATCTTCCGCGTGTGGCTTGTATCCGGGATATTTTTGGAGGGTTGGCTTTTCCTTGTATGTTAGTAAGAGATGCTGTTTTAATTTTCTTTTAAACGTATGATTATTAGGAGTTTCAATAATATTTTGGGGAAGGGAATTCCAAAGTTTAGGTCCGGTTGTTGTGAAAGTTTTATTGGCAAAGAGGGTTCTTGTTCGCGGCAGGTGATAGTGGCTAGCCTGTCTGGTAGGGTAAGAGTGATGATTATTATTGGATGTAAACATAGAGGGAAAAAAAAATGGGAAGTTCGTGCGACTTTAACTTGTGCATTAACAAGCCTAACTGTAGGTGGTGTAATTCTGTAATTTTGAGGATTTTGTGTTGATAGAAGAGAGTATTCGTGTGAGAGCGAAAACTGGTATTACATATGACCCTTAATGCTTTTTTCTGGAGTAAAAGTATACGCTCTAAATGTGCCTTTGCAGAGTTGCCCCAAGCTACGATCCCATAAGTAATGTGTGGAAGTACCAATGTGGAGTATAAGGTGAGTAGTGTGTGTGGAGGAAAAGTGTTACTAAGTTTATTGATTATGCCAATATTTCTCGAAATTATACTACATATCTTATCGATTTGTGGTTTCCATGTAAGCTTTTCGTCAATTATTAATCCAAGAAATTTCATGTTATTCACTCTATCAATGTTAGTGTTGTTAAGTATGATTTGTCCTGGGAGGTTTTTTAATGAATTGCTAAATAACATGTAACTGGTCTTTTGTAGGTTCAGTGAAAGCTTGTTTGCTTTAATCCAGTCTGCAACTAGGTCTAACTCGTTATTTACAGTTTCAAGTAGATATTCCGGATTGCGATGAGAAAAAAATAGATTAGAATCATCTGCAAATAATATGAATGATAAAAGGTTTGAGGATTTGTGGAAGTCATTTATATATATTAAGAAAAGTAAGGGACCTAAGAGTGAACCTTGTGGTACTCCACAATTTACTCTTTCTGTTTTGGAAGAGTGGTTATTAAGGTGTACAAATTACTTCCTATTTTGAAGGTAGTTTCTAAACCACTCCAAGGCCTTCCCTCTTATCCCATAGTGATTTAGCTTATAAAGCAGGGTGTTGTGGTCAATAGTGTCGAAAGCCTTGGAGAGGTCTAGAAACACTCCGGCAGTGTGGAGAAAATTATCATTTGATCGAGAAATTTTATCGAGTAGTGTAAGGATAGCGTGATCAGTGCTGTGGTTTGTTCTAAAGCCAAATTGGTGGTTGTTAATTATGCTGTGTTTCTGAAGGAATTCCATGGTTCTAGTGTATATAATTTTTTCAAGTAGTTTAGATAAACAAGTTAGAAGTGATATTGGCCGGTAATTACTTAATTCCTGAGTGTCTCCCTTTTTATCAATCGATACTACTTTAGCTAGCTTCATGCCATCGGGTACAATACCTGTCAGAAGTGATAAATTAAAAACGTACGATAATGGCTCAGATATTTCAGGAACGATGTTTTTTAGGAGAGTGTTATCAATGCAGTCGTGGCCGGAGCTTTTCTTGTTGCTAAGATTATGCACAATATCACTTATTTCTGTTTCGAGAACAGGTGCGAAGAATATAGAGTGAGGATTTGGGTGGTGCAGAAAATCCTTGAATGACTTTTCCTAAGGTGGGATTTTCTTGGCTAGGTTTAGCCCTATATTAGAATCTTGATTGAGCTTTGTGAATGGTATTCCATTTCGAGAGAAACTAGTTAAAGTAATTCTTAATTGTTTATCATTCTGTAGAAGGGTTGTTCAGACCAGCAAAATATAAACAGACTCAATGAATCTTGATTGCGTTTTCATTGAGTTTTGTGAAGGGTATTCCATTTCGAGAGAATCTAGTCTAAAGTATATAATTCTAAATTATTTATCATCCAGTAGAAGGGTTATTCAGACCAGCAAAATATAAACAGACTAATGAATCTTGATTGTGTTTTGATTGAGTTTTGTGAATGGTATTCCATTTCGAGAGAATCTAGTTTAAAGTAATTCTTAAGTGTTTATCATTCAGTAAAAGGGTTGTTCAGACAAGCAAAATATAAACAGACTAACGATTCTTAGCTGAAAATCACATTCACTGAAAAGAAGAATTCACATCTGCAAATACAATTTAGTTTGGCAGATGTAATTTATTTCTCGTTTTGAACATACAGTGTAATGTTTTGTTTGACTCTAAAAAAACGTTTTTCCCGTTATTATACCAGAACTGAGGATTGCCCTTTGATATTTAATTCAAGTTTTTTAAAAGAATATAAACATCTTTTAAAAAGTGAGATTTTTATTTGTACGTACAGAAAAATAATTGTCAATGTTTGAATGCATTTTAGGTCAAGCCTTTAAATGTGTCACAAGGACTGGCAGTGATTTCCAATCTCGGTACAACCCTTGTCGCCCTATCCAGGGTGTCGATGGAGAAATAATGAGTACAATACCAAAAATCAAGCAAACCTTTCTCGGTGAAGATGCTAGTCAGCATTACGAGTGCAGACTATATGGTGAGTAGTGGCGTAGATTCAGGTGAACAGGGGCGCATGTGCCCCCTAAGCAAATGACGAAAAGCAAATAAAGACAGAAGAAATTAGAAATTGAAAGAGAAAAGGGGGAAGGTGAAAGGATACCTGAAAATAAGATGATGACCCCCTTCACCCTCCACTAATCAATCACCCTTTGCATTTTATTCACTGAGTAAGGCCGCCCCTCCCTCATGATCTAATTCGACGCCACTGAGCAGAGGCGTCGCGTGTCGATTCGTTCGGTATAGATAAAGCATTGGATGGGCAATCATTGTTTGTGAACAATGCTCTGCCCCTCCAAAGCTTTATCTATACCGAACGAATCGACGCCTCCGCCACTGAGTGAGCCGTATACCTTAGGTCTTGCTGGATTTCAGAATATTTAGAAAAGAACATTCAATCATTCCTGATACGGTATAAAATGGTCATCATTTTGTACAGTTATTTGGAAATCTCCGACTTGATTATTTATGGTATCCAGCAAATTTGATATTATTATTCTGACCTTAATCAGAATACACATTTGCATTTATATTAGTTTTAACCAGCGGCATAATCAATGTTTTAGGAAAATAGGTAAAATCAAACGAAACGACAGCATACAAAAAACCCTGTTATTTCCTGTAATTCGCTGTTTTTGTCCGTTTATGAATGTTTGAATTGGGCACTTCTGGGTCACTTATTTCTTTTTTTATTTATTTATTTGTTTTCTTTATTTTATACTGCAGGGTTGGCAGGCCGTAAACTAGGGGGGGGGGTGCAGTGGGTTCGAACGAACCCCCCCCCCCCCTCCCGTTGGCGAGCAGAGGTCCGCTTGAAGAAAAAAATATATACATTAAAAAAAAAAAAGCGAGGGGAGACATGATGGAAAGGGAAAATAACGTGACAAGATATCGGTCTTTCCGTCTATTTTAATATACAGTGCGTCCCACAAAAAACGAAATCGAGATTTATCAATGTTTAATCATATCTTAATCACAATTATGATTAATAAAGCTTGGATCCTCTTCTTTCATTTGATGCCACTCATATGATACATGTACATACTTCACGCATGAGTGAATTCAAAATCGTCACCCGCTCGTTGTAAGGTCTTGTCTATGTGACGAATTTGAATGACAATTTCTTGAAATCGACTTCCAAAAGATGGATTTGATGATAAAATTTGGCAGCGGATTGCCAGGTCTGACGAATTCAAATTCAAATGATTCCCATCAGCCTATATCACGAAATTGAAGTGCTCAATGATGCATTTTGATCTTTAAAAAGTGTTAGATTGGACAGGAAATCCTGACAATACAAGGAGATAGATTGCTTAAACATGTTTGATTTGATTTGATTTGATTTATTTTCTTCTGCATTCATATAAGTACAACATTTTTCGGTAACATATATAAAATAAAATACAAAAGTACTTTTTGACAATAAATCATAAATAGCAAGTATATGTAACAATCATTTTTCAAAAACAAACACGAAATGATAAATTGTCAAATTATTGTAATTCATCAAATATAAAGTCATTTGCGGAAGAAGGACTACCATTATAAGCAATTTGCTTGAGAATATGGCAGCCCCAGACAAATATTATGAAATAGCTAAAACATGTTTAAATAAGCAGAATGGATAAATAATTGAAATCCTAAATTAAAAGCATATTAATGATGATGTTGATGATGGAATGATGATGGTGATGATGATGATGATGATGATGATGATAACGGTGATGATGATGATGATGGTGTTAAAACACCATACAAAGATAACGTGGGAAGATAAGAAGTGATTAGCATGATAAGACTCAAATGAAATCTGTGGTAATGGAATATAATAGTGAAATATAGAAACCATACTGGAAAAGAAAGAGAGGGGTATTTAATGTGTCTGTTTACTTCAAAATGGAAAATTTTCCAGCTCTCAAGTTGCATGGAGTACTCCTGGCGGACCCGGTCTAGTCATTCAGGCCCTTAAATTATGGCCCTCTAATACAGCCTGTTCAGCCGGAGTGAATATTTTATAAAACATCAACTTCTTGGAAACTATAGTTAGAAATAACAAGATGCCCCAGTATAACACTCGGGGTGTTTTGGAAATAACATTTGGGAGATAGTAAAGTAAAACTTTGAAACGAGATAGTTTCAGGCAGCGAGGACCATGAATATTTCCATAGTATGTTATTGCAATATGTCCATGAATATTCAATGTTATGACAATTTTGGGGCACGTCCCTGCCTTATTGCCTTGGCGCCCAGATATTAGTGTTGCCTTACTTTCTATATTGAAATGAGCAACAACAAATTAAAGTGCTATTTTATTCACTCGCAAATCTTAGAAATGAGATCGTTTCAGGCAGCGAGGTCCATTAATATTTCCATAGGATGTTATTGCAATATTCAGGCACGTCGCTGCCCTATTGCCATGGCACTCAAATACTTGTTAGTTCCACTTTTTATATTGAAATGAGCAACAACAACAAAGTAAAGTGCATTTTTCCTCGCTCGCAAACCTTATAAACGAGGTAGTTTCATGCAGCGAGGTCCATGAATATTCAATGTTATGACAATTTTCGGGCACGTCACTGCCCTATCGCCATGGCACCCAGATATTAGGGTTACCTTTCTATAAAAGAACAACAGCAAAGTGCCCCCCCCCCCCCCCCGTTCGCTTCACTTCCTAAAAATTGTATTAATATGAATGATTCCTGGAAACAAGATGACCGGAGATATAGCTTTACATTTCACCTAATGGTGACCAATGAAATACAAATTTGCCATTTAGAAGAACATTATCATTTTTCTCTCGCTCGCTTTGCTCGCTCGCAGTATTGGGAATCCTACACAGTGGTAGTATATGTTCGGGCTTCACATTTAACCCACCCCCTGTCAAATAATTCTGACTACGCTCGTGCCCATACTCTTGGAGGGGCACGCCCCCTGACCCCCACCAGCCACCCCTACTCGGTCGCTTCGCTCCCTCAGAAGGTCCACTTTTTCCATTGTTGAACCCCCCCTCAAAAGTCCTAGTTATGGGCCTGATTGGCCTGTTAAGTTATACAAAACTGCATTCCATATAGGCGCCCTGCAGTTTAACAAATCATTCTACATGAAAATATAAAATACATATTACAATTAGGTAACATGATAAATTACACCAAAAAAATAAATAACTCGAGACTGAATTAATGGTATTATAAAATGTACATATTTGAATGATAATGTTATCATTCCATTGAGTCAAGATTTAAAGCTTTGCATAGTTTTTAAAACTTATAAAGGGATGCACACATCTGAATATTACCAGGGAGTGCATTAAAGAATTACTTTTATATTCTGTCCTTGGGCGTCATCACACCCACCGTCTCCGGTCAATCCCTTTGATTGATTCTTCTACAAAATGTCGTCTTTTTTTCTTCATTACCAGATTGTCACAACAATCCTTGTGGAAACGGTTGGTGTGAGGAGACTGTCGAAGACTACACATGTCACTGCTCGACTGGATTCCAATGGAGACATTGCAATGAATGTGAGATCTTATAGATTACGTCACATTTTTTTCTTGTGTGTGTAGTAAACTAGAAAAATATTGTATTGTTACGTTTACCTCCCCAATCTGTTTTTCTTTTGGAGGGTGGGGTGTTTCTTGTCTACTTGTCTGACATGAATTCGAGAAAATAATCGTTAGGAAAAATGTATGTTAGTCATCTTCCGTTTGGTTTCCCTGTGATAGGTATGCTATACACGGGGTAGGTAACCCTTGTAGTAGTTGTCCAAATTCGGTATGTCCGGACCCAATAGTCTCTGTCTAGGAATAAGTTCAGGGAATATTTATTATAACCATGGCAACTTCCACATTTGCAATCATTTTTATCATGCTTCTTATCAAGCTCGAACAATATCTTCGTGGTCAAACCTTCGTACAATCGGAAGGCTATCGAAATTATTTCTTATGTACTGACTTCCTTCACAGCCTCCACTCTGCCCCCTTCAACCGTGACCACATCCACGACGCCGTTACAACCCGAACATGAGACATCTCAATCCGCTGCTAGCAATGATGAATCCACTCTACATTCTGACGCAATGACTATGCTGTCCACGGTAACGACACAACCAGATGCTGTGACATCTCAAACAACCACCACAGCTGGTGAGCAAAGTTAACATTACAAAAGGGATGATTGGTACTACAAAGTCGAATAATAGTTTTGAAGAGAACATACTTGACTTTTTCGTCTTGCACTCATGAGAGTAAGCCGCAAGAATGAAGACAAGCAGGCAAATACATTAGGCTAGTGTTTATTTTATTTCATGGGGTTCTAAAGTTACGATCTGAGATGAACCTCGACACAACTCTCTAAGAATCGTCCTCCTTGTTGGCAATCGTTTGAGGGTAGCTTTGCGACGGTTATTGCTACCAATAGATCGTTGCTTGTCTCTCCCTTGGTGTTATTTCATTTGTATAAAAAATAACTCAATCACTGAATATAGTTATTACCTTCCATCCATTGCCTTATATTTCTTCTAGAATCAACTCCATCTATTGACACAATGGCAATGTCCACGACTCCAGAAACAATGACATCTCAAACCACTAATATCACGGGTGAGAGAGAGAGAGAGAGAGAGAGAGAGATTTGTATAAAGAGCGTCAACTCCAGGGGCAGGGTGGAATGGGGTAGTTGCCTCCTCCAAAGGATGATCAATTGTTCGTTGTTGTTCTTGTTGTTGTCGAGTTTTTTTTAGGGGGATCCTACACTCTAAAAAATGAAGGTGCAGAAAAGGTGCAACTTTGCAGAAAAAGGTGCAGATTCAATTCCACCGCTGGATTGGAGCAAATTTGCACCTCTCACGGCTATGTGCTCGCCTCCAGCATGGGTGGTGCAAGTTTGCCACTTAGCTTAGTCTGAGTCGCATTCATCCTTGCTAGATATATTCACAAGACATGCGGCGAACTCTATGATTTTACCCGAATAACGTTTGTTCTTGAAGTAAACGGGGCAATGGAAAATATTTTATTCAAGAATAAATGTCAAGTACTATCAAATAGGCCCTACTATTGACATCCAATCGTTTACACTCCAAGTTTAAGGTCTGCAAGTTTTTTTGCGCAACGTCTAAGACAGTTCGGATCCACGAACCACCAATAAGAGACCGCCATATAATTTCCCCTTATAATAGGCCATTATCGTATTGCATTCAAATTTTTTGCTTACTTCTTTGTCAAACCCCCTTGTATTGAACGGTTACATCCACCTGTATTTTTATAGTCAGAATGCAGATTGCATAAATTAAGTGTTGCTAGGTTGGTCAAGTCAAAATGTTTGTCCAACCTAACAACGTCTAATACATGCAATTCACATTCTGACTACTGAAAAAGAATAGCTTTTTACAGGTGAATGTAATAGTTTGGCACTAGGCAAACGCCGGGGGTAAACGTGTATAAATTTGAATAAATTACCAAAATGGCCTATTTACAGATTATTTAGTAAGCAACACAATATCTGACTCATTAAAATCGCATTGCAAGTAATTCTTCTATTAAAAAAAAATATGTGCTTCTGGTGTTTTTTTTAAATGTTTCAAATCCCATTTTGTGACTATGTGTGAGTACGTAGGAGTATATGAGATCGATTGATTTGCTTTCTTTCTGTATGTGTTTCTTTCTGTCTGTCTTTTTGTGTGCGATTTACTTGCTTTTACGATTCATTGGGTCAACGTTTTATATGGCTAAATGCTCTTTTCGTTTTGACACAATTCTCCTATAAAATATCTCTCGTGTAAATATTATTATTTTGTTTTACAATATGGTATCCTGTTTGCGGTAACCTCGCAAGTCATAAGGGCCGCTATTCATAAGGACCGCTATCCACAACGCGTGACTAAATGAACACAGCGGTCCTCTATAAGCAGCGGCCCTTCTAAATAGCGAGCAAACCATAGACAAATTACCTCGCTATTCATGAGGACCTCTATTCATAAGGACAACTATTCATAAGTCATAAAGATCGCTGATAACGCATGTTAAATGAATAGCGGTCCTTATGAATAGCGAGCCGACCCCTTCTGTTTGAATTGCACACCTTTAGTTTGCTTTACGTCACAATATCTCATGTACCATGACCTATATCACATTTGTATCTTTTTATGGAGAATGAAATAAATGAACTGAATTGAATTCATTGTTCGGAAAAAAAAACAGAATATTATTTTCTGGTCATCCGCATTTTGTTACATGCACTGTGTTTGGTTGATTGCGCGTAAATTCAAGAAGTACTAGGTGTAAAAAAAAAACATTTGACACTTTTGTTTGTTAATAACTCAAAAGTTATAACTCGTATCGGACTGAGGTTTTCAAAGTGTAAAATTGAAGGATGTCAAATTTATTTGGAATAAATTTTGTGAAGTTCGCTTTAGTAATATTCTTAAAATAATGCTCTGAATATTTAATTAGATTTTCACTTTTTGAAAAATCAAGGCCACAAAATCTGTATGTATCAGTAATTAATTCAGGGCTGAACAATGGCCATTGTGCACTGCAGATGAAATCCCAGAGCACGTCTTTTAGCCCAGAGTCATGAATCATTAATGAAACTGGCTAGCAAAAGGTTGGCAGGAAATGCCAGGTGCAATACACAGTGGCAATTGTTGTGTTCTGAATTAATTACTGACACACACAGATTTTGTGGTCTCAATTTTTCAAAAAGTGAAAACCTAATTAAATATTCAGAGCATTATTTTAAGAATATTAATGAAGAATATTTCACAAAACTTATTCCAAATAAATTTGATATCCTTCAATTTTACACTTTGAAAACCTCAGTCCGATACGAGTTAGAACTTTTGAGTTATTAACAAACAAAAGTGTCAAATGTTTTTTTTACACCTAGTACTAGGAAAAATGACACTTAGTTCGTTAATAGCTCAAAAGTTAATACTCGTAGATGAGACTGAGGTTTTCACATTGTAAACTTGAAGGATGTCAAATTTATTTTGACTAAAGTTTATGACGTATCTTTGAATACTTTTCTTTAATACAACCATATACTCTGAATATTTGATTAGGTTTTCACTTTTTTGAAATCTGGTGTGTAGACCCCAAACGCAACCCAAATGCAAGTTTATTGCTGTTGATGGCAGGGATGCATAAAATGATATTCTGTTATTCAAGCATCTAGATATGTTTCATAGATTTTTTAATGTATGTTCTAAAATATTTTTCCCAACCTCCTAAGCTCCACCCTACAAAGCTCCAGATCTCATTCCTGCAATGACTCAACAGCCAATCATCAGTCAGCTACTACACTAAGATTCGAAAGAAAGTGGAATGTAACTTCCCGCAGCTCAGCACATGCTCACAATAGAATTCTTTCAAGCATTAGGCCTACCTCCTCATTACCATTCTTTTCCATTTGATGCTACATTGTCGGACATAGCAACTCCTATGTAGGCATCGTATGGTCTATTAGAACAGATGGGGCATCTCCGGTAAAGCTACATACCACTGTCCTCCTTAGTTCTCTTATGACTGACCGATAATGTTTTTGCAGGAATGAGATCTGTGGCATATTTTAGAGAGGAGCTTAGCATTTATGAAAAATGATTTCAAAAATATTTAAAAACTTTATGAAATATATTGAGATATTTGAATAACGAATTATAAGTTGTATGCATCTCTACACATCATTTGGGTTACAGGGGACCTTCAATTCAGAGCACAACACTTGCCATTCAGCGTGCATGGCACCGGAAATTCCAGAGCACCTCTTTTTGAGCTAGATTCATGAATTATTATTGACACGTACTATTGGCAGAAATGGCAGGTGCGATGCACAATGGTGTTGTGTTCGTGCAAGTGCACCCTTGGCATGCGATATCGATATGCAAGAGTGCAAGTATGCGTGTAAAACGTGGCTGAGATCGATGCCGCGGTTGTGCAATGACCCAAGTAGTTATCACTCCTTGAATGGCCAAGCTAGCTAGCTAGCCACCTGCGTACGGTAAGCCTGACCTCAAAAAGCAAACCAATTCAACAACGAAAAGAATTTCTTTCGAGTTTTGTGGTGATTCCCATGCAGTGTTACTGGTAAGTTCAAGTAAAATTACTTTTTCAGCCCAAATATAGTTTTCAAGAAAATGTCGACAAGAAGTAATAGTTTGCTCCAATAAAATTATGTGACTGAATAGTGAATGAGAATTTTCGACATAGGCACATTTGTTTTAAAACTGTGTTTTGGCTTTGCTTTGATTTTGATTTTGCACCCCCCCCCCTGTTTCGTTTAATTGTTTGTTTGTTTCTTTATTTTATTTTTGTTTTGTTTTGTTTTTTTGTTTGTTTTGTTTTGTTTAATTTTTGTCTTGTATTCATCCAGGAATAATAATTTTCCATTTCCTTTTTATTAGGTGATAAAAGGAAAAATGTTACAATTTCATGTAACATTGGAGCCGGGGAAGAAGAGGATTTTCTCCTTTCCTGAAGATGAGGAGTTGTCACTTGAATTGTTGAATCAGCACATTCGTGGAAGCTTTGGTATTGAAGGGGCGTTTCATCTTCAGTATTTTGATGAAGAGTGGAATGACTGGATTGATCTTGAAGACATTCCTAATAACAAGGCACGTCTTCGTGTAATTGTTGACACCCATCTTGAAATTAGACCAGTTGCAGCTGAGACAGATGGAAATGTGCAGGCGGTGGAAGACGACCCGGAAAACCAAAACTGGTATGTATGGCGCTTTTAGGAAGCAGCTCTACCACAATGCTTATTCTTTAAGCAAGGTTTGACACTTGCACTTGACCGGGGAAAGTAATATTAGACCCCGTTCTCACTCACTTTTGAAAGTGGTCTTAGTAAGACTGCTCCAGAGGAACGGGTCTTGAGGAACGGTTTGCTAGCGTTCACACTCCGAGCAGTTTTTCTCGCTCAAACCGCTCCACGATTCAAAGTGGCCTTGTTGCTATGGCAGCTCAGGTCAGCGGGTCAAATTTTTCGCGCGGAATACAAACTGATACAATACAAGCGTGCCTGCCGGCTGCCCGATCGATTGCTTTTGCTTTTTTTTCCGCACGGAACGTCACTGGCTCACTTCCGGTTGAAGTACGCTTTCGTTCACATTGCACGTTTAGAGCGGTCCATACCGCTCTTAATAAGACCCGTTCCTCAAGACTACCTCCCCGAGGTGGTCTTCTGGAGCGGTCCAGAAGACCACTTCCGGACCACTTTGACCGTTCACACTCACCTAAGAACCGTTCCTGAGGAACGGGTCTTAGATCGACCGCTCCAAAAGTCCACTTTCAAAGTGAGTGAGAACGGGGTGACCCGCTGACCTGAGCTGCCATAGCAACAAGGCCACTTTGAATCGTGGAGCGGTTTGAGCGAGAAAAACTGCTCGGAGTGTGAACGCTAGCAAACCGTTCCTCAAGACCCGTTCCTCTGGAGCGGTCTAACTAAGACCACTTTCAAAAGTGAGTGAGAACGGGGTCTTATATGCGGGATTGCGGGGGGGGGAGGGAAAATTCAGATAATGAAATTTTACTTGCGTGACTGGGCAAAAAGCCTTTCTTCTATAATGTTGGCAGGAGTGCAGTTGTCATGTACACTACATGTTAAATTGTGAAAAATAAACCCAGTGTGGACCCCTGATACGGGTCATACAATAAACAGTAGACAGATCGATGAATAAAAATGATTTTAAAAAAGAATAATTCTCAGAATGTCTAATTCCTGAAAGATAGAACTTATTCGCAAGTATATATATTTGAAGGGATCAAAATAAAATAAAAATCACTTAGAATTATAATATGCTAATATTTATTTGTATTGATAAGTTATATACGTGTACTTGTAATGAGACACTGTCTTAGTCATTCAAGTTAGACTGCAGCAGCATCTAGTTATATTCTTCTATTTGAGTAAATTTTTTATTGAGGTCTACTCTACAACATTTTTCATTCAACTTATTTTTATATCTCTCCTTCAGTGATGCTACACAAGAACAGCTGAATCTAATGTGGCATTTGAGTTACACCGTTCCCGAAATGCCGGAGGAGCTGGATGAATTACTTAGAGGTGGATATGGTCTTGGCGTGAGGCAGTGAAAAGCCGTTACCAAGAGTTTCTTAAAGATATTTACACTAAAAATTTGTTTGAAATCGTGAATGGAATGTTAAATAATCTCGTTCCTGTGTCTTATGATAAAATGAGAATAGTATGTGACTCTATTAGATACGTTTCTTGCCAGTATGGCGCTTGCTCCCGAGATTGCCTATGACCTTTAATGTCAGGGCCGACTTTCCCTTTAAGGATAAGATGGGATACTTCTTAAAAATTTCCTATCGGATTTTGCTCAAACTTTCAGTGATCTGTTTCTTTATGTTTTATGCTTCTTTTAAAATCAAGTTGATATCAGGTTGGACTTCCCCTTTAGATATACATTAGTGAGTAAAGCGATCATATATATATATATATATATATATATATATATATATATATATTTGCTGAAACCTCCAGCATTATATACTTGCATTTGTGATAAATACTTTTTGAGATTAGAATGTACAGAGTATGTGTTTATCTCATTGTTTCCAGTGTTTGCTAATTCGTATTATTGCATTTCATCGTTATTATATATAGTTGCTGGGTACATCTCATCTATCCAGTAATACTTGTACTCATTTGTAGCATAATTCCTTTATACATTCCGTCAGCACGTGTTTTGTCATACAATGGGAAACATCCAAATTTTGTTGAGTAGTTTTTTTTTGAAGCACATATTTTGTGCAACTATTTTACCTCACATGACGCTAGTGATATATGTGCAAGATTTTGGATTTGCACTGGTGTATACATCCTATTGATCATACTTTGGTATTACTTGGGTTCAGTAAGTGCCCCACAAAATGCCACCAAGAACAAAGAGTACAAAAAAAAAAATCTTTCAGATTTTTGGCTCTTTCTCTTCACGATGCTTTTACAGTCGATGTCAGTTATTTAGGTAATGTATGACGGAAAGTATACTCATTTGGTGGACCACACTTCGTAATTTCCTCAGTTCAGGTCGATGTATAATATTGATATTTTTAAAAAGATGACAAAGTATGCTCATCTGGTGGACCACACTTGGTAATTTCCTCAGTTCAAGTCGATGTATAACATTGATATTTTTTAAAAGATGACACTCGAAAGGGTGAATACAATAGAAGTGAAATATTTCGTCTTGCAGAAGATGGTTTAATAGCATGTGTTGTATTCATTTCATTTTATTTGCTATGTTATATTATTTTCCAAGCTACTGCTTTTCAACCTGGGCTATAAAAAAAAAACAACAAAAACAACAAAAAAAAACAACGGTCGTGGTGAAGATGATGACTATTATTATTATTGTTGTTGTTGTTCCTATCATTTTAATTATCATCATTATCATTATATATTTTCATTATTCAGTTTAACAGTTATGCTCTCTTGCCCACAATCCATTTGAGTGTTAGTTTAGCAGGCCTCAAGTATTCCTCCTTTTTAAGTAATGAAACAAAGTATTAGAAAGTGTAAGTAAAGTATGATGTTTTTTAAAAGAAAATATTTTAACATGCAATTCTTGAAAGGTGTTGAAAAGAAACAGGTAATTCTTCATTGTGTCCTACGACGGATGCAGTTTATAGATGTACAGTGTGTACAGTATTCTGTTTTGCTGCTGTGTTTTTTTATTGCCGATATTTTGCCCATCCATATTTTGCCCATCCATTGACAGCTCATTTTACTAATGTACGTACTTATTTGAAACCGTATTCTTGTATTCATATTTATTTTCTTACATTTTGCAAACAAGTATTGTTGTGGAATTCTCTTTTTACTTCAGAATATATTGAAAACCAGTCAGGTAGTGTACATTGATCTGATGTACAAAAACAAAAGACAATTAAACGTTAATGTAAATATGATTTCAGCATATATTTTGAAAGCTTGTCTTTTTTGATAATTATGTATGGTAATCATATTTGATATGTGCTTTATTCGTTCACTGTGTGTTTATGCGCATGCGTGTTAGCGTGCGCGAAAGGGTGTGAGTGCGCGTGCGAGTGTGTGTGGTGCGTGTGTGCGTGCTTGAGGTTGTATCCGTGTGTGGGACTCGTAAATAGTGTACCTGTGAAGTGCAAAATTGCACCCAAAAGGCACACTTTTTGAGTACAATAATGCACCTTTATTACAATTTAAACAGGTGCAAATAAGCGCCTTTTAAGTGCGATCCTGCACCTTTCAGGTTCAAAATAATGCACCTTTATTACAATTTAAACGGGTGCAAATAAGTGCCTTTTTGGTGCAATCTTGCACCTTTCAGGTTTAAGATAATGCACCTTTTTTACAGTTTAAGCAGGTGCAAACAAGCACCTTTTTGGTGCAATGTTGCACCTTTCAGGTTCAAAATAATGCACCTTTATTGCAATTTGAATAGGTGCAAATAAGTGCCTTTTTAGTGCATTCTTGCACCTTTCAGGTTCAAAATAATGCACCTATATTACATTTTAAACAGGTGCAAATAGGCGCCTTTTGGTGCAATCTTGCACCTTTCAGGTTCAAAATAATGCACCTTTTACAGTTTAAGCAGGTGCAAATAAGTGCCTTTTTGGTGCAATCCTGCATCTTTGAGGTGCAAAATAGCACCTTCATGTAAGGTGCAAATTTGCACCTTTAAAAAAGGTGCGCAAATTGCACCTTTAAAGGTGCTCCCAGTGTGACATTCGTCTGCACCTCTAAAGGTGCAAAGTTGAGCCTATATTTCTTAGAGTGTATATAGCGGAATGGCGGATACTTCCGATCGATGTGTCCCCCACGACCCTGTGTGTGAATAATAGTGCAAAAATTCCAATAGATGCATATGCCTATGACATGCGTGGGATTCCACAATCAGGGTCTACGGAGGTCTACGTTTGAAACTACTCCCAAGAAAATATTCCGGAACATTTTGATCAGCATCGATAATTACCAGATTCACCTTCCGAGAATTAGACTTCTGGGAAGATCTGGGTCTGTTTTTTTAATAGTTTAAGGGTAGCTTTTCAGATCGTAGTTCAGTGGCGTATCCAGTCTATAGGGTTAAACCAGCGTAATCCCCTCCCCCTTCCCCACCCCCGTCTGAAGGCCCAAGAAAAATAGCAATGCAGCTTGCTTTGGGCCTACCGCACGCAAGTCTATACCAAGAAAAGCCCCACCCCGGTCTTGGGAGAATATCACCCTTGTTTATGTATTTCTGGGTACGCCACTTTATAATATGCAAGTCAAGGTTGCAAACATTCACGTAGTGAATTGAGGACTACCTCTAGTTCATTTCCTTACGCTTTTGTGGAGCACCAATAATATTTGCTTCCAATGTTCGATCGTGTTTTTTAAAACATGTTGAGACTATTTTAAACTCATTAATTTGTCTACATCGACTATCTTACAGAATCAACTACGACATCTCCTACTACAATAGCCATGATCACAATGTCAGCTGTCGAGACATCCCAGGCAACTACCACTGCTGGTGAGCGATAGTATTGCCTTGTCTTGTTTTGTCTTATCTTTCCGTTGATGCCCACAATCAAAGGAGTTGATTACTATGGCACTTTAAGCTGTAGACTACAATCAATGCTCAATCATTTTATAACGTAGCTATTTAGACTACTCTAAACTCATTATTTTGTCTTTATCGACTATCTAACCATGATAACAGAATCTACTACGTGATCTCCTACTAAAATGACATCCCAACCAACTACCACAACTAATGAGCAATAGTTATTTAAAGATGATGCAATTTTTCCCCGATCAATATTTTTTTTTTAATTGATAATATGAAGATGTCGAAAAAATGATACCACCAATGGGAATTGGAACCTAGAATTACCTTTTGACTAAATTTTCTTTCGACATTCGACCTCACCGACAAGGATCTAGAATTTCATTATTAGCTAATCATCATGATTTTTTATAAACCACCAAATTTTGATACCCATGCCATATCACGCTCAGCGCATTTTGATTGATACTCAGTGGCGTATCTAGGAAATTGCGCGCCACCCCCACCCCCCCCCCCCCACCCCCTGCCCAAACTTATCACTTCAAAATGCAATCGGAAGTAAGGATTTCTTTCGAATGTTCAAAATTAAAATCAATTTTTAGTCACTTTAGACGTTTTACTAGCGTTTTCAACTCATTTATCTGTATCAACTTTTTTTGTTTTTTTTTACAGAATCAACTACTACCTCTACTATTACAACGATGGCCATGACCGCGATGACAGAAGCCGAGACAAGCGAACCAACTAACCTGACTACCGCTGCTGGTAAGCAATAGTAATGAAGAAATCATTTTTCCACGGTCAATATCTCCAAAAAATGATAAGATGTCGACAAAATGATCGCACAAATGAAAATTGGAACCTGGAATTGCCTTCTGACTACATTTTCTTTGGAATTGGAAAAAAGAATTGTCAAAATATTGTCAAAAGATCTCAAATTTTACGTTCGTTCAGAGAAAAAAATGCGACCTTACCGACAATGGTCTAGAAATCTGTATTTGACGATGCCATCAAAAGTGGAAGTTGAAATTAAGATTCTCACATTGTACGATATTTTGCCTTTCGTTTCATGCTATTACTTTTTTCAACATGTTTTGCGTTCCCGTCCGACAAGAAATTTGGATGTCGCATTCATTTCCTAAATTTATATTACTAATGATTTTGTAATTGCAATGGTAATTATAGTCTGGAATATTACTATTGTTTTGCTTTGCTTTAAACTTGATTAAGCAATATTCAGCACAATGTTAGATATGATGGATGAGTTTTCTGAACACATTAAAACATCGTAATAAGAGATGCATATTGCATTGGATTCCACAGCCTATCTCGAAAAACCTTTCTCTGTACATGTCAGATTTTCAATATAAATCATTTTACATGTTTTATAAATCCTATGAGATATACATTATAATACTGGATCACAATTAACGTTTTTACAACAGGGATTAAAAATGTTTGTTTTCCAATGATCCGATAAAATGGTACTTACCAATCATTAATACTGCTATATATAGGCCCTATACATAAATTCTTTATTCCCGCGCATTCAAAGGTAGATAGGGGATGTATAGATTTACCGTACACCTTGCTAAAACTTTGGTAATGGCGTAAGCCTTTCCCCCTCATCCTAACTATTTATCAAAACGTCCTAATGACATACCTACTCAGTGGCGTAGCTACAGGTAGCACGAAAGCACGTGCCCCCATAGAGTGGTGGAAAAATATAAATATAAAGAATGGGAGGGGGAACTCAACGTGAAAATAGGGTGTCCTACCCCTAGCTCCCCCTCACTCTATAACCTTGTGATCTCACTTTTCATCATCCTAATATTTCCGGTGCCCCTCCCCCCATGACGCAAGTGCCCCCTCAGTGACTGTGCCCACTGTGCCTACCTACGTGAGACTGAGAGAGTAAGCTACATTTACACACGAAGAACCTCTTTATTCTTATTCTAATTCCTTAACTCAGAATTGACACCAAAGATGATCGTGACAGGAGAAAACGAATTTTTTGTGGCTGACCTACAACGAGAGGAATTATCATTTTCCGCCATACCAGCAACCCCAGAACCATATGATGTCAAGTATGACTCGGTAGAAAGGAGGCTCTACTGGTCTGATGGGATAGAGAGAAGAGTGTTTCGTTCAGATATTAATGGATCAGACATAGAGCCTGTCACGGCGATGAGTACTGATTGTAAGGACCACGGATAATACGATTTAATTTCTCAACTGGAAGACCACTATTATCATCTAACTAGACCTGTGATCGTACCTACCAGTGACGTAGATACATGTGCCCCTCCCTATCGAATAGTTAAAAAAAAAAGGAAAAAGAGGGAAGGACCTTGTTAATTCCCATTAGGACCGGTACCCCCTGATGCCAGTGTCCCCTCAATGGATGAACCCACACTTGTTGCTAATTTGGTTTTTACAAACGTGTATCAATCAAATATGATTATTTACGTCTGGGACCGACCTTTAACGTCACTGTTACCTATAAGTAGCATAAGTAGATCAAAGGTATCTTCACACATCCCAAAAATCACTTTAGTGAGAATCGAAAGAACTGTCCATTTTCTGTGGTTACATGTCGTTTCATAATGTCGGGTTCACCATTCCGAAGGTTCGATGGTTCGTTATTCCGAAAATGAAATAGGGTTCCTAATTTCAAAAATGAAATACATCCCTCCAATATTTTTCGGAATAATGAACTCTATTTTATTTTTGGAATTATGAACCCCTTTCCTTTTCGGAAGTACGAACCTTATTTCATTTTTAGAATTACGAAACCTATTTAATTTTATGAATTATTATTTTTTCATGAGTTATGAACCTTCTGCTAAAAGAACCTTCGGAGGAATGCAACAAATGCTCGAAATTATGAACCCTATTTCATTTCTGGAATTATGAACCCCCTTGTATGTGAATTTTAATGATGTTTCGAAATTATTACAAATATTATTAAGGGATGGGGGGAGGAGTGCTCCCCCTTTTTTTTGGTGATAATCACATTGTGTTCAATATCTTATATTTTGAATCGTAGTGCCGTCTGGAATCGCCATAGCCGAAGAAGCACGAATCCTCTTCATCGCCTATGAATTCGCAAATAAACTAACATCAATGTCGATTGCACTTACCAGCCCTATCCCTGGAAATGAGACTGACTTTGTCACTCAGGGTATTCAGAGGCCAGATGCAATGGAGGTGGATGAACAACAGGGGTAAGGAGAAAATATATTTCCTTATGCCTTATACAATTTATAAACAAAACTGAAAACGTCTTTGCACATTAATGACAATGCTTGTCCGATAAATAGTCATATCGTTGATAGAAGAGTATTTTAGTGAAATGCCCTTTCCTCAATCGAAGATTTAGAATACTCATTAACCATAGATTTAACCATACAATCAATAATTTGAGAACGAATTTCGCAACTAGGAAGGTCGACTCCTTTACCCCATCTATTTCCCAAAGTTGTGTATTACCTATGAAAGGGTCCTCGGAAGGGGGCGTCAGTGGGCTCGAGCACCCCTAATTTTTCTCAAGCAAGAGGAGAGACAAAAAAAATAAAATAGAATGCTCAATAGAGGTTTACTGGTATAGAATTGACCCCCTTTTTTTTGGGGGGGGGTGTTAGTTTGCTTACATTATTGTTTTTTTATCCAATGTACATTTCCATGTGTCAAATGTCGGTGCCCGCGACAATTGCTCCCGGCTTTGTTTCGTCCAAGATGTAGGGTTAGGGTTACAGTTGCAATTGGGTTTGGGATTAGGATTAATTTTAAGTATAGTGTTTGGTATAGGGTTTAAGTGTAGAATTCGGCTAGTTTATGAGATTGGCGCGGAGCAATTGTCGCCGGAGCATATATCCTACAACCCAACTGTCTTATTTCAGATGATAAAGCGGGGTGCTAAAGTTGTATGTTCATGTTTTCAGATACCTTTACTTTACCATGAAGTACTCTGTTATGCGTATATCGCTCAGTGGCACTGGAAGCCTTGAAGTGGTCTATGAAAACTCGACTCTATACACGCTCACTGGGTTAAGCATCGACCTCACAAGTAAGTATTCAGTATCTGCTGGTCTTTCATCATCATTAGCATCGTCGTCATCGTCACCATCATCGTCATCGTAATCAGCATCGTTGTAATCATTACATTAACATCTTCTTCTTCTTCATCAGCATCATTGTCTTGTCATCGGTAACATCATCATTTCTTCGTCATTAACATCATCATCATCATCATAACCATTATCACCATCATCATCCCCATCATCGAATTTTGGGGTTGCGATTTCATTGTTTTATCCCCCTTTTAAATATCAAGATCATCATCACTGTTTATTTTCTCTTCCCCCTTTTTTTAAAACATTTTTAGGGGGGGTGTATTTTGGCCTATAGTTTAGCTTCTCTTGAGGTTTGGGTTATAAAAAAGTCGTCTATACATGTGGTCTAGATGGACAGCGTATACAGTCGTTTATGAATGATACTTGTAACGTCCGAATTCCGTCCGTATTCCTCCAATGTTAAGCGTTGTATGAAATATTAATACTCCAATGTAAAGTATTATTAAATGTTATCACGTGTTATTCATTTTTTGTCGGAAAGTAGTTACCGTACCAGTTACCAGTTAAGTGATTTTTTATTGACAGGAGACATGCGGAGGATCTTTTTCTCTGACCTTAACGCAAAGAGAACATTTTACAAGGACGTGGGCACCTCTCCTGTCACTGACACATCTAGCGCAGACACATCTAGTGCAGACACAGTTAGCGCAGACACAGCTAGCGCATACACAGCTAGCTCAGACACAGCTAGCTCAGACACATCTAGCGCAGACACATCTAGCTCAGACACATCAAGCGCTCAGGAGCTTACAGACTACCTGCAGGAACCTTACGACAGAAGCCTGAGGGACGTGTGCTACTTCAATGGCACCCTCTATTGGTTAAAGATCAACAAGCCAACCGGTATTGGTGTGATTAAGGATTACGAGCAAACCAATAGATCATTCAGTTTTAAAGAATTCGATCAATTTAAGTATCCATATCAAATGCTCATAGCTTACATGGAACCGTAATCAGTGGAACAATAGAACACAGTGTTGGTCAAGATCACGGATTTAATGAAATTATAGTCTTGACAGGAATTCCCAGACACCCCATACTCCTAGATATATCAACTTGTGGGCCATGGGCCTGTTACGCGCATAATGTCACAACGACACGACACATTATGGAGTACTATTTTCGGCTGAATGGGTCAATTTAAAGTTTGATTAATTTATCTACGTAGACTTTAAGTTCGAAAAAACAACAGTAGACATGCTAGCATGGGGCTCTGACATATACATGTTGCTCCGGGAATGCTAACAAGTATGCAATGCTACCATGCAATGTTAACAAAGTGTTTCAAACTTAAAGTCTGCGTAGCTAAACTGATTTAACTTTATTACATCCCATTTACTTCGGTGGCAGAAATCAGTCCATTCAGCCGAAAATATTACTCCATTATTTGTCGTTGTGACATTAACGGTTGTAACAGGGCCTGTCCTGAAATAGTCACCCTACCAAGCCCATAAGATTTCAACCCTTGATTAAAGTTACGTTAAGCCATGGTCTCACTGGCCTTACTACCGGTTACCGACTTGGTTGTCTGAGATCGCAAAGAGGTTTCGTTAATCTTTATTTGGTTGTCAGCGGTTGGCAACTGGTTGTCGGAGCATTTTGGTCGACTGGAAGTTTACGCTGCTGCATCGAAAACCTTTTGCTGACCAAACTGGTAGTGGGGAGGTTTTTCTTGGTTTTCTGGGCGACAGGTCTCAGACTGGTCGCCGACTGATTTTTACTTGTTGTCGATCATCGCCGTGCGGATTTGGGTTGAAAATAAGTTCGGCGAATGATCGCCGAATAATAAACGACCAGTCGCCGATCGATTCCCAAACCATTACCGAGCACCGACAACCAACAATAATCAAAACCATCCCAAAGACTTTCATGAAATCAACTCGAGGGTAATTTTTGTCGTATTGCCTATTGAAAAACAGTTTTGCTTATAAAAGAGATGATTTAATATATGGACCACACACTTTCATGGTAGAAATGGGAGAGTCATATTGAGCTGTGTCCTCTTCATGAGCTTGTTAAACTTGAGTAATTTATCCAGACATCCTCGTATACATCCTTGCTTTGCACCCATATAATTATGTATTATTCATGTTATTCATGTATTGCAGTAACTGGTGACCTATTCATCATAACCTGGCATAAATATATAATTTAGACATGTTTGCACCAGTGATTCATATAGCCTTCCTATAACGCCGACTGCCGTAAGAACATTGGCCATCAATCTATGACAGGTTGTTTATAATCGCCGATCAATTGACAACCGTTCCTACAAGCGATGGCCAATCAATCTTTGATGATCGGAGATTGGCCTACGACCGAACGGCGACTATCCTACAACCGATTGGCAACTGATCGCGGACCGATGTTTTTTTTACAGATTGGTTGTCGATGGTCGCAGCTTTTTTTTTTTGGTTGTCAGAAGTCGGCAGCCGGTCGTATAGCCAGTGAGACCATGGCTTTACTTAGACAATTTAAGTAATTGACAAAGAGATTTTCAGTCTGACCGTAGCCGTCGGGGCTTTCTGGGGCCATGTTCTTTCGCATTTTATCCGCCTAATATTTCCAATGCCCCCTCCCATAACGCCTGTACCCCCTCATCGGCTGGGCCCACGCTACGCCACTGCCCCAGTTTTGTATTCGAAAATTAGAAATCAAAGGATATCAATTTCAGCCCCTTCAATTTTTCCCAGCATGTCCTAATACAGACAAACAAGGAAATGAAGTCCGTTTTGTAACGCAGTGATGTGAATTTAAAAAAAAAAGACAGCGAGAGAGAAAGAGAGATAATGAGAGACGGTGTGTGTGAGAGAGTGCATATAACATTTTTAATCTATGAACACTTTCATTGAGTGTCACGTGATAGTTTTTCAGCCAACAGAATTATGCTACATACCCCTTTTTAATAAAGGTACATAACTGCTACCTTGCTTAATATATAATAACGCAGAATGAAATAGAATGAAACTGGGTACATATACTTTAGGTCTCATTAATTTTGTATATATTTAAGCATTTGCAGCTGCAAAGGGACTCTTTCTGAAGTATTTTCATCTTGATATGATTTTGATTGAATTAACAGAATTTGTCAATAATGTCAAATTGGTCTAATGTAATTTTCCTACACACATTTGTAATCTACGTACAGTCCGGTCAAATGACTGATTAAGTCATTAATAATTTCGTACTTTGCACATTCGATGTCATACTTGTGGCCTTGGGTCAACCCCTGCCTTTAGCCCATGTGCAGGAATAGACAACTTAGAAAGGTATATGAATGTAGAAAATGAGTTAAAGGCCAAGTCCACACTAATATCAAGTTGATTTGAATAAATAGAGTAAAATTAAACAAGCATAACAGTTAAAATTTCACTAAAATCGGATGTAAATAAGAAAGTTACGGCATTTTGAAGTTTTGCATTATTTCATGAAACAGTGATATGCATAACATGGGCGGTATGCAAATGAGTGAACCGATGATGTCACACACTCACTTTTCCTTATGTATTTTATTATATGAAATTTCAAATATTTCAATTTTTATAGATGTGATAATAAAGAATCTCTCCCTTGTATCAAAATAAGTTACAATAATAATGATTTTACATGTTCCATAAGGAGTCAAACCATGTTTTACATTATTGAAGCAAAAAATTGAAATATATGATATTTCATATAATAAAATACATAAGGAAAAGTGAGTGTGTGACATCATCGGTTCACTCATTTGCATACCGCCCATGTTATGCATATCACTGTTTCAAGAAATAATGCAAAACTTCAAAATGCAGTAACTTTCTTATTTTACATCCGATTTCAATAACATTTTCACTGTTATGCTTGTTTAATTTTACTCTATTTATTCAAATCAACTTGATATTAGTGCGGACTTGGCCTTTAAGATGATAATGGTATGAGACGAATGGGCTTGGTATACGTCATAAGCCATAAAAGCAGTTTGTATGATATTTGCATTTACATCAACAATCTTCAGTTTGTAGTATTAACATATCATGTGTGGAAGCGTAGTATTTTTTTAAAAGCCCGAGTTCTGCTAACACATGTGTTTTATTTTATCGTTTCAATTTTTGTAAATATTTCTATATGTGCTCTGTTTTATTAAGAATTGTAATGGTGTAGTTTTATGAAGGATTCTGCTAAATCAAAATCACAGCTGATCTAAATGTCTTAAAGCCCACCGCACACTATACAATCGGTCTGCGATCCGATTTCGGAAGAAAATGTAATAGCATTTGATATAAACATTTGAACACATAAAATATTTGGGGGTTTTGAATAATCATATAGATAGTGTATAGCCTTTTTTCACGTTTATAAAAAATTATCCATTTATAAATGTAATACTTGACTATTTAGAATTTGGTATTTACTTTGGATTCTTAAATACTTAAATAAATATTCATGATGAATGGTAATTGACTAATTGTAATAATGTTTTTTGTGTTTTGCAATGATTATGATTATGGGAAAAGAACATCAAGATTTTTGTTTTTCATGTGAAAACTACAGCAAGGTGGTAAACTGTGAATTTATAATGTACATGCATAACATTATGGTTAATGAAATTTTGAATGAGTGACATAGGAGAGAGAGAGAGAGAGAGGGAGGGAGAGAAGGTTGAGAAATAAATGAAAAACTCACTGTCTCTTCTTCACTGTAAATGTCATGGGCTTACCTTGATGCCAATATTAAAGATCTTTCAATTACAATTCATATAGATGGAATATATTCATGAAATATCCTTGAAAAAAACATGTTAAATACACCATGTTAAAACTAACTACGCAAAGTAAAGGGAGGTTATAAATAAATCAATAGTAAATCATTCTGCAGCAGAAAACTTCACAAAGACATGCAACTATAATTCATATCCAAAATATATCTACACAATAGACTGATCACTACATCACATTGGTGAAATATTATAACAAATTTCTATTGAGACTCATTTCTGCCTCCCACGTCTTTACAAAACTATATTTTTACCTTCTAAAATAATTGTTTAGAATTAGAATTTTTTTTTTTTTATTTAAAAAAAATAAAATTATAAATTGACACTGAAGGTTGAATGATAATTCTTGACTAGAAATGACAAAAGACGACGTGAGCGTTTGACGGAGTTCCCCTTTGATGGTAGAGGAAAAGGCATTGATTCCAGTTCAACGCCCATGCTAAATACCATCGGAAGAAAGATGTTTGTGTCCTGCTTTTTGATTCCAGGGTGAACATGGTGAACGTAACAAGCAGGCTTGTGGCTGTAGCTTGCACACCTGTGTCTGAATTTCCTGACTAGCAGTAGGTGAGCCCCCTGTTTTAAAATTATTATTTTAGGGGTCTGATTGTGTTTCTTGTTTGAATGTTTCTGACTGTTGATATCTTTGTTTATTATGTATGCTGTTTCTCGTCATATTTCGAATATGAGGGCATTTGAAGAGCAATCTTTTTCAGGGGACATTTGTTCTACGACATTCTTCCAAACTGACATAAAAAGAACAAGAAAACTCACAGATTTTTTTTCACCATTATACCAGAACTTAGCCTTCTCTTTTAGTTGTCAATGGTAGCCAGTCGAATTTGGATTACCATTTCCGAAAATTATATGTATCTTGCTTAAGTGTATCTTGTCTGTGCTCATACAGGTAGCCCGCTTTTTAAAGATAATGATTCAGGATATTTTTTTGTTAATTTTTTTTTTTATAATCCTATAGTCCCATTCAGAGATATTGGCTGTTGTTGACTGCATGAAATGTGAAGAAACTCCCTCAACAAAGTTCTCACTAATTATTATACGGAAAGGGATTTAGTATAGTTATAACATTGAAAGAAATATCCATCACATGCATGCTGCATGCGTTCAACCCTTGCTCTTTCAATTGTCATGAATTATGTAAGAAATTGATTGTAATAGAACTTGTTAAATGTTGTAAATGTTTAGAAACATGCCTGCCCACATAAGGAATGTACAAAACCTGACAATTGATTTAGAAGGGTATGTTTCTCTAGACAATTCAGAAAGTACCCATTATACGATTAGGCCTGACATTTGTTGTTATACCACTTTGCCAAATGCCTTTTATTAGATCTTTTATTCCAACAAAATTATTCAATAACAATGAGTGAACTATGAACGCGGGTGATGCTGATTTTGAAGCATATACATCTTATCATTTTCTAAATCCGGAGTTCAACATTAACCTGTTTCAAGTACCCCAAATATGCCCCTTTTTTATCTATGAAAAGTGCCCCTTTTCATAGCTCATAAGTGCCCCCTTTTCTTCGCATAGTGCCCCATTTTCTTTCCAATAAGTGCCCTTTTTACCTTCTGATAAGTGCCCCCTTTAACCTCAGACATTACTGCCCCTTATGAAATCTAATAATTGCCCCTTTTTTCGTCTAATTAGTGCCCATTTTCCGTTCTAATAGTAAAATTTTTCCTTCTGATAAGTGCCTTTTTTCACTTCTGATAAGTGCCCCTTTTCCTTCGTATAACTGCGCCCCTTCTTCTTTCTGATAAATGCCCTTTTCACCTTCTGATAAGTGCCCTCTTTAACTTCAGACTTTACTGCCCCTTTTGAAATCTGTGCCTTTGTTTTTCGTCTGATTAGTGCCCATTTTCCGTTCTAATAGTACAATTTTCCCTTCTTATAAGTGCCCTTTTTCACCTCTGATAAGTGACCCTTTTTCTTCGTATGACTGCCTCTTCTTTGTTCTAATAAGTGACCTTTTCACCTTCTGATAAGTGCCCCTTTTAAGCTCAGATAAGTGTCCCCTTTGAAATCCGACAAGTGTACCTGTTTTCCTCTGACTGGTGCTCATATTCCTTTCTAATAGTGCAATTTTTCCTTATGATAAGTGCCCTTTTCACCTCTGATGAATGCCCCTTTTTAAGTGCCCCTTTTACTTCTGATCAGTGCCCCTTTTTTTTCTAATAGTATTATTTTCCCTTTTGATAAGTGCCCCTTTTGTCTTCTGATAATTGCCCTACCTATATATTTAATATATTGTACCTATATACTCCGATGTCGCTTGCAAACTGTGCCCTTAAGTCCACAAAAGAGCCATATACCTAGCTCCAAATAATCAGAGAGGCTTCATAATAATAGATTCCCCTCCTGATATCAGCACAATAAATTATACAAGAATGAGCAGTGCCCCTGAATCATAACAGGAAGGAGGACAATTTTTTCTAAAGTTTTTCCAAAGCTCGCTCGCATTTACCATTGCCTTCTTATCATAATAGGAAAATCGCTGCTATTCAAAATATCTTCAATATTTTGCTCGCTCGCTTCGCTCGCTCGCAAATGAATAATCAGACCATTACACTCAACTGCAAAGTAGTTTGTATCTAGAACCATGTTAAGACATAAACAATAATGTGTCGAAAATGATCCTCGATAGTGTATTAATTAGAATGTAGCGGTATACTAATGTCTCAAAGTGGCATTTTCCGCCTTGTCACCCTTTGTAGGTACCCCCTTTTCCCACAAAAGTGCCCCTTTTTGTTGGTTCCCCCCCCCTTTGAAAGACGCTCCGCCGCCCCTGCATCATACTATTGCTTCGGACTAGTTGCGGGAAATTATCAAGGGAACAAATATCCCACAGCGTGGGTGAATAACGATGCTAACGTGAAATGATAATTCAATGCATTTGCCCAATCAAATGGAAATAATTATTACACCTACCTGACTGAAAAGGCTGCAAAGGCATAAATATTCCCCATCGCTTTGTTGTTGATATTATTTTGTTAAAGGGAATATTTTTATGAATAGTTCAACAAAAGTACATTGCACTGCAGCAGTTTGATTTCAGTGGTCCCAGGGGTGGGTCCAGGATTGTCAGAAGGAGGGCGGGGGGGACGAAATGTTCGGCCCGAAATTCTACGATCCCGGGGAGCCGAGGAATGATCGCGACGCATCGTATAGTCAATAAGCAGGGGCGGTTCTGGCATTTTTCTCAGATATGATGGCCATATGTTTGTATTGATGTACATCAATAATTAAGGGTATACCCAAGTCACACCGACAGGACCGATACGAGACCCCCCCCCCCCAAAAAAAAACAACAACAACAAAAAAACAACAACAACAACAACAAAACTTACATTACTCTGAATGGCAAAAAATCGGTCGGTTTAGAGTCGGTATAGCTGTGTGACTGAGGTATGTTCCAATTGTATTGTTAGCAGAACATGTCGTTGTGTTGACTGAAATTAGGCTGGGTGTATCATCATGGACACACTACGTATCTCTAGTAATAGTCATGTCATGCTTTTAAATTCTGTTTACAGATTCCAGCTATAATGATGGGGGTATCTTGTATCCAGATCGGGATCCTTGTATCCTGCATTTTGCAAGGTGTTTCAGCTCAGTCATGTGAGATCTTCTTTTCATTCTTTATAATAATGAAAACAGCAACAGGCATGAAATGAACAAAAGGTCTATAATGTTCACTCTTGAAGAGAATATCAGAATATATTTCCCGCGTGTGTTTATATTGCCGGAGTCGCCGATGAGGGCGATACCGTTATAACGAGAATAGAGTGCCTTTATATAGAAGAGTAACGACAACCCGTGATTTGAACGACATTTGAGGTCCACTATTAAGTAACATTTCTATTCAATTCCGATGAGCACCTGGGTGTTCTAAATAGAAAGAATTTGAACGCCATTTTGGGTCCAGAAAAGTCAGACGTCCATGTCGCTACTCTCTATATAAACGAGGCCATTCAGATACTAAGTGATTTAAAGTGATTTAAAGTGAATTAAGGAGATAGACTCAAAATTGATGAAATTTGTGAGTATCATTACATATTATATCACGCTCAAGTCCCCGGATGAGGAATTAGCCTATGAGGCATGTTGCACCGTTTCACAAAGTGAAATATGTCATTCAGTTTCAATGGTATATTGTACCAGTCTATCATGAAAGTTAGGGGGAGTCGAAAAACCTAGCAGACTATAACCATACTTATATTCTTCATGTATTCACTTACTCTTTCGAAATCGACCCCTCTCTCACTGACATTTGAATTTATTCCGCATTGACTTCAGTATTATCAATAGATTATTGTTTGAAGATATGTCAAGATTTTGTGTTTAAATTAAAGATTATTCATGTTGACGATAATTAAAAGGAAGCCATATCTGTAAGTTTATTTAGTTATTCCTATATCCAATATCCTTTAATTTTTCTCCTTTTTTTTTTTCTCTCTCTCTCTCTCTCTTCCATATGTCGTGATCTCATTTAGATGATATCAATGAAATTTCTCTGTCACTTGACTCCGTCGTCCAAGTGACGTCACCGAACTATCCGAGCAATTACGACAACAACTTGCAAATCGTATGGCGCATAGAGGCCCCCGATAGCTACAGAGTGAACGCCAATTTTCGTGATTTTTCCACGGAACCGAATAACGACCTCCTGGTCATCGGCTTTGGTTCGGGACCCGATGATGGTGGAGCCGGAAAGATTGGTCAGTTCACTGGAGATGGTATTCCAGCTGACGTCATCTCGCCTGGTGATACAATATGGATACAGTTTACAAGTGATGTGTCGAGAGCGAGTCGTGGGTTTGACATACGTCTCTCAGCCGCGCCACATCCAGGTATGCCTCTCGTTAATTGATATAGATAAAATCAAACCCATGCAAGAATATTTTGTCTAAGGTGTAGATGTGGGGGAAAAGGCCTACGGTATAGCACTAGTAGTAGAGTCCATGGTGGAACTCTGTAATTCTAGGTGGATTGTAACTCTTCTTTAAAATAGATGCAAGGTTGTTAATTATGTTGTCCTCTAGTCATGTTGTCTCTATTTCTCTCTCTCTCTCTCTCTCTCTTTCTCTCTCTTTCTCTGTCTCCATCAATATGTCTCCTTTTCACTCTCTCCGTCTTTTTTGGAAGGGAGTATTACTGATCATTTTCAAACCTTTCTTTCTGTACACAGGTTGTGGTGCCGGCGAGTTTGCTTGTCGAAATGGTCTATGTATCGAAGAGACGCAAGTGTGTGACAGGAATAATGATTGTTTGGACTTTTCAGATGAAGACTCTTGTCGTAAGTTTTAGATTATCATTTGACACAAAGGTGGAAGGGTTCATAATTATCATCAAGTACAATTATGACTTTCAATAACTTTGTTATAATGCTTAAATACCTTCCTGTATCTATATGTCTCTGATTTGTTACATATAATATCATTAATATAATAATGCTCTACAATAGTTATATGTTTTTAACAGACTATCGATATATATCAATGATGTTAACCCTTTCAGGACAGGAATTATTTAAGGGCTAAATTGATCACATTTTGTTCTTCAAATTGGCAACAATTATATTTTTCTTTTCATGCTACGTGGTTCTAATAAATTGTAATGTATTTGAAAACAGTATACATGGTTACCAATATTTTTGAAAAGTTGAAAAAATTGCCAATTTTGTTAAAAAACAATGATTTTAAACCTCACAATGTGTTGCCAATTTAAGGATTTTAAAGCTTGTTCTCCTTTTTTAAATTCCTGACATCAAATGCAATATGGTCATGCAACAAAAATGGACATAGTGTGTGCAGAATTTTTTTCTCTTTCTACTAATGCATCTGGTATATTTTTTAGAGCTCTGAATACAAAATTATTGAGCCAAACCACAAAATGTGGTCAATTGTCTTGAAAGGGTTAAATAAACACAACAACGACAACAAGTACATTAATATTTTGTGTTTAATTTCGGCATTGAGTCTTGCGATCTTACTAGTGGATTACACTGCGAAACATTTTTTTCCGCTATTGAGACATCAACAAATATTAAAAGGTAACAATGCAACATTTGTGTTCCATTTTCACTAGGAATGTGTCCTAATATGTTCCAAAATATTTTAATACTATTTTCTTACTACTCTCAAACTGAGGTATTCTTTCTTATAGAAATATAACGTTTATTGACTAATTTCCTTCATCTTGCATACAAACACAGCTTCATGCGAGCCTATTCCATTAGACGTTTGTCAGCAGAGACTCGGTTATAACACTACATTCTTTCCAAACCGGCATGCCGAAAATACTGAGGAAGCAGAGAGAAACTTCACGGCAATAGTAAGCAACAATTTCCTACCATTATGAATATTCATATTACTATCATCATTTGAAATACTTTCTTTTATCATAATAATGATAATAACATATCCATCCCATGCTGGGGATGCTCAAGGCGCCTACAAAATACTATAATTGCCCTTGCTTTAGCCCAGCTGCCCTAAGGCGCTGAAAGCATTCAAGGAATAAATTCCTACCAGGTACCCATTTAATACACCTGGGTGGAGAGTGGCAAATGTAGATGTCTTGCCAAATGACATAAGAGTCGCGGCGGGACTCGAACCGCGAAACATGTAATCCACAGTCCGGTGAAGTATCCACTTGACCACGACACTTCTACAGATTATAACACCTCTATAATCATAATCATAAGCATTTGTTCTATTACAGTTGTTATAATCACTTGTCAATATTATATCTATCATTAAAGGTGAATGGTATTTCAAGCTGTCATACCCAGCTCGTGAACCTCGCATGTACCCTATTCTATCCCGAGTGTACCCACAACGGACCCACCCAAAGACTCTGTTACTCAGACTGCATGGCTATCTCGGCAGCTTGCAGGGGCTCCTTTGAACAGATCCTGGGTCAACTATGGCCAGTTAACTGCTCTGAGCTGACCGATGATCAAGCGGATACGGGATTATGCTTTGCAGTAGAAGGGGGTAAAATTTGTACCGTTCAGCAAATTAATTCGACTTGAGAAAAATCGAGGGGGGAAATGTGACAATTTTAAATGTCGGACCAAAGATTTCGGAATAGCACTATTCATACATGATCCCTTTTTTAATGAAGTATAATATTATGAAGATAACATGTATATTTTTTTTTGACAAGATAATTTATTAAGTAAAACTTTTATCATTTTGATGATTCCGAAACATATATTATTATTAGTATGTATTCCGTAATCATTCTTTCCCGGTATAAGTTCGAGAGTTTCTTTCACAATGCAATCGCATGACAATAACTCAACTTTTATCTTTAATACACGAGTTCTGTCCACTTTATAGCTATGCCTCGTCATGTGAACGTGAAAACCATTAAAACCGTTGGCTGTATACATTTATTGTATATTTAACATAGATCTGTTCGATACCAGTATTTGCGGGACTCGGCCTGGTTACGCTCCGGACCAGTCCAGGATCGTTGGCGGTACCAATGCCAGACAAGGCGAATTCCCTTGGATAGGGTCTCTCCAAGTAGATGATTACTCAACCGTGGGTCAGCTGTGCGGGGCTACCCTCATCAACTCTGAATGGGCAATCACTGCCGCCCACTGCACGTTAGTAACTAATATAAAGAGTTGAGAACATATAACATATAGATATATATACATGTACGTGGGTACTTTCTATTATGTTCAAATTATATCTGGTTGAAGGATTTCCGTTCGCAACCTCGCCCGCAGCCATGCACATAATAACATACTTTTGAATATAATCATAAGTCACAAGAAATACCTGTATATCAGTGCTTCTTAAAACCAAAAGTGATGAAATAATTTACGGTAACGCAAAACAAAACAAAGCAAAAAACCGTAGCCTGTCTTACTATACAAAGTTTATTTTTATTGACTATAAGCAAAATATTATATAGCAGTCTTGGAGATTAATTTCCTTGGATCTAAAGTAATCGTTTATATTATAATTAACTTAATATCTTTGAGGAATCCTTAGATTTGAAACCAAGGGAGCCATTTCATAAGAACTCATATTCATAAAGATATAACGTTCAGAAATAGTGCTAATATTAATATCTGTGTCGAGAAAAAGAATTATATTCTGAATGAGACTGACTTTGTATGAATGCCTTGAATCTGTTTGTAAATTCATATCCAGTGACGCCTACAACGATCGTGTAATCTTTGGTACCATTCATTTGACGGGTGACTCCGAGCATGAAATCGATGTCGGAGTGACAGAAGTCTACAACCATCCCGACTACGATGCGTATTTCAACTACTATGACATTGCCCTGGTGCGACTAGCTGAACCCGTGGCATTCAGTGATTATGTTAGACCAGCGTGTCTTGCAGAGTCTTTGAACGAGATGAAGGACTATCGACGCTGCATCACCGCAGGGTGGGGAGCTTTGGAGCGAGGCGGAGGTAGAGATCTCTCTCACATATCCATAAAACATGTATCCATCCCTTGAAAAGATTAAGTTAAACGGCAGATCATGCGAACCCAGCTAGGTCTTGTGTTCTAGTAGGTCTCCTCAAATTCGTCGCCAGGCAATTTTTCCGAGGAACAGATGTCGGACCTAAATAGCCGACAGGCGTAAGAATATATTTGTTTTAGATTTTCAAATTTGCTGACAGTTCTCCCAAATGTTTTTCGAACAAGTAAAAAGAGGTCATCAATAGTTAAGAATTGCCGACAGCCAATAGAAATTCCATTTTTTTTAAGGGAGGGGGTGTCACGCCCCTACCCCACCCTCTCGTTAGCTTAATGAAATCACCTTTGATCTCATTGTTTTCACAATTTCTGGTACTCAACAAGAAAACGTTGTCTCACGAGTCACATTTTTCTCTTATGCTCTAAGATGGACCAGAGACGTTACAGAAGGCACCAGTGAACCTGTTAGATCTAAACTGGTGTAATTCGAACAACTCATACGACGGCGCTCTTACGGACAACATGCTCTGTGCAGGGTATGAGCAAGGAGGTATCGACTCATGTCAGGTAAACATAAACATAGCCCAAACTTTACTATCTCTTTATTAGTTATTACTTACATGACGTCGTATAAGGATCTTCATGGTTTAATTGGCCCCATTTATCTCAGTAGACTCGACAGCGGCGGCGGCAGCGGCGGCGACAAAAACAAACAAAAATTTTTTTCCCAGCCCTCCAAAATTCGCTCAGTGGGGGGGGGGGGGGTTATGGGGTCTACTTTCCCTCCATAAATCTCTGACAAGCAAAAAAAAAAAAAAAAAAAAAAAAAAAAAAAAAAAAAAAAAAAAAAGAGACCCGTATTTTTTTTGGTCTCGCCAGCTCTCGAAAAGTCGTTCAGTGGGGGGGGGGGGGGGGGGGGGGGGGGGGGGGGGGGGGGGGGGGGGGGGGGGGGGACGACAAAAAAAATTCCCAGCCCTCCAGAATTCACTCAGTTGGGGGGGGGGTGTTATGGGGATCCAGTGCCCATCCATAATTCTCTGACAAGCAAAAAAAAAAACCAAAAAAAAACAATTCGTTCTAAAAGGGGGAGCACAATCACAAAAAGGGGGGCCACAATGCATACTTTTCTTCCAAAGGGGGGGGGGCACGGGCCGGATGTGCCCCCCCCCTAGATCCGCCACTGCTTTAATACTCAAATATGTCTACCAAATTTTCTCATCCCTTTTTTTATTTTCCTCAAACTTATCCACAGACACGTGTTATTGCAATCCATTACACTTTAATACTCAAATAGGTCTACCAAATTTTCTCATCCTTTTTTTGAATTTTCCTCAAACTTCCATCGACCTGTTCCTCACAGCAGTAGTTGAGTGTGTTGTGATAAGAATTCCATGACATATGTTGGCGTTCGATTTGGTTTGAATGTTGACGTCATTTACGTGCGGGTTTCTGTACTTTTCTTAAATTATTGTTTTTACTTTGTCATGTTTGTTGAGTAGATCAATGGTCCGATATCAATGTAGGTTCCTCCTCCTGATGTTTTCAGGGGGTATCTTCAGGACAGTCCGGCACAGCGTGTTGAGGGGGTCAAACCGTTGGATCCTCTGAGAACTCCTCTTTTCCGGTACACAAATATGGAGAAAATGATGTGCTAAATATGTTTGGTAACATTATTTTCCATGTTGTCTTTTCTACAGGGCGACAGTGGCGGGCCGTTGACGTGTGAAGGAGATGACGGTCATTGGCACCTAGTCGGTGTAACCAGCTTCGGGTATGGATGTGCACTTCCGTTTCTTCCAGGGATATACACAAGAGTCTCTGCGGTTCTGTCTTTCATTACTTCTGTGGTGTCAGGAAGTAAATCCTCATATTGTTCTGTAATTTACACAGTGTGTACGCTACACACTAAACAAGTTTAATAGTCCAAGATAATAGATAATGGTTTCCGTATTTCCTACCTGTAATATTGTTTTTTCCGTATTCCTATCAGAGGTATACACACGAGTCTCTATGGTCCTCTCTTTTATTACCATCATGACTGATGTGCCAGAGAGTAAATGCTCCTATTGTTATGTAATGTATACATGGTGTGGATATGTTTAAAGTCCAAGATAATAGCTACTGTTTTCCCCGTATTTTAAGAATGAATCCCGAAATCTACCTAAATTTCTCCTTTGGAATCAATTCATTTCTCCTTACATAACTATAGTGCATTATCCTTAAAGGAATTGTAAGCAGCAAGCAGGCGACCGCAGTACCTAATAAAATTTCACAATGAAAATAAATTTCGTTTCATCAGTCCAAAGTATTATAGTAGCAAAGAAATCGAGAAAATAAAATTTGGAGTTAAATATAAGCATGATAAGCCCTCCTCTCAACATGATATAGAATTGTATAGATTAATAAGTAAAGGAGAATGAAAATTCATTTTTTAATTTTTTTTTATTTGACAGGGAATTTTATCACTCTTTTGAGAGAAACTTTCCAACTATGGCTTTCCATCAGAGAACTAAACTTTGTCTTTAGGGAAAGTTAAATTCCTAAGAGAGGAACTTTAACATTGTTGATTTATACATTTGATTAGTGATGAGAAAAATCTACCCTGTTGAATTAGTCAAGGATATCAATATCTGCAAGATAATTAGATAACAGACAGTAAATTTCACTATTTCGCTTCGAGCTTTCAAACCTGGGGTCTACAAAATAAGCCTTACAGAAGGTTCTACAACAACAATAACATCTCCAAACTACCCCTCGGTCTACGATAGAAGCGAAACCATTGTCTGGAAAATATCTGCCCATCCAACCGTAGTGTCCGAGTGGACATCGTCGACTTCTCTTTGGAAGCAGGTTTTGACATCTTGTTTGTTGGAGATGGACTCTTCCCAAAGAGCTACACAGAGCTGGCCAGGTTTACTGGGATTGTGACAGGCAGGTCGGTGACGTCACACGGTCGTCACATGTGGATTAAGTTTCTAAGTGACGAGGCTTTCGTTGATTTGGGATTCTTGCTGGAACTGAACGCCGTTGATCCAAGAGGTAACTTTATCATTCATTTAATGAAATTAAAAATGTTAATTTTTTTTTAGAAGTGCACGCTACTAGTATCAGTCTTTCTGTCCTGAGCGTCCTCTCCCTTTCCCCTCTCTCTTCTTCTCTCTTTATATCTCCCTCTTTCTCCCCACGTCCCACTTGTTTGTAGTTTACTTCCATTTAGTTATTCCTTTTTCCTCATACTTCTTTCTATCTCATCTTGAGTTAGATTGCATGTTAAGTAATCTAGCCTAAATTACATGAATACATGCATCTAATTCATCGTGATAATGTTGCTTCACTTATTGTACAAAGTGGAGGAGAGTATCAGATACTTCAAAGAGTAAATCTTCGTTCATATAAGATGTTTAACAGTAATCACGTTCGTTCTCCTGTCATTTGCCTGACTGTATAGATGACGAGCCTATTATCTACGTTGCTGACAACCAAAACCCCGTGGAGCTGTCATCACAGAACTACCCAACCAACTACTCTAACAACGCCTATGATGTCTGGCGAGTTGTGGCGCCTGAGAATCATAGTGTTGTAGCTCGCTTCACGGACCTAGATCTTGAACCTTTTAGTGATATTCTGGACGTCGGGTATGGCTTAGGTCCTCTTCGTGAGAATGTGATAACTGCTCTCACGGGCGGAGATGTACCGGATGATGTAATCACTTCACCAGGCAACACAATGTGGTTTAGATTCATAGCAGACGATGCAACAAGTGGAAGGGGTTTTATGGTGACCCTTACAGCTGAGAGAACAGAAGGTTAGCTCTAATTTAGTATCTTTATTCACAATCAACCTGATCAATGTGCATTCAATTTGGTAGAGAAGAAACTGTTTGATGTTACTGGGGAATGGATGATTTTGCAGTACATAAGAGTAACTATGTATTTGGAGGTTTTAGAACCATCAAAATGAGAACGAATTTACTCCATCTTACTAAAATGACATAGAGTGAAAAGCACTGCATTTGGGTACTAGTATACGAACATAACAAATATGTTGCATATAAATTTAGTCAAAGGTTTTTTGCAATAGTTTCGATGGGGGAGGGGCACGTGCCCCCGTGACCCCTGTAGCTACGTCACTGTCCATATGTTATGTAATATCAACCTGTTTGCATTTTGTTTTGTAGACATCAACGAATGCTTGAGCAACCCTTGTCAGAACGGAGGCACCTGTCAGGATGTCCTAGGTGGTTTCTTATGCAGTTGTATGGATGGATACAAAGGCGACCTCTGTCAAAATGGTTCGGATCCGCTACGTTTTACTTTTAAACAAAATGATCTGAATATGCTTCTACAGATTTTGATATTGATAGGTCAAATGTTGGTATCATTTTGGAATTTTGGAAGAGATTTCTGGTTAAGTCCCGTCAAAATATATTTTCAAATTTTTAATCAAGAAAAATAAGGTTGTAATGCTTACTACAACATAATTTTTCAACCTATTTCATAATGACTTCGATGGCATTCAAGTTGTTGAATGCATTCAAATTTCTTGCATTCAATACTCAGTTTACCTTATTTTTAAATTCTGATCATTTTCTTCTTTTTTTTAAACATGCTAGACAGCATTATTAAAGAATATTATGTCGTTTAGCCTATTTATGATTTTTTTAAAGGGAAACCCCTGTTCTGTCTCTGCAATTGTTATTTCAGACGAGGATGAATGTGCAAGTTCGCCTTGCATGAATGGCGCCACTTGTCAGAATGGAGAGGGTGATTTTACATGCCTCTGTTCCAGCAATTTCACCGGATTATACTGCGAACTCAGCACTGGTAAGTATGATCTTAGCCTATGTTGACATGCTTGAACGATACAAGTGGGGCCCTGTTTCATGAAACTTTTACGGCAGCGGCAACCAGGCACCTGGGAACGATTTTGTTACTGGGGGTGCTGTGAGCGAAAAAAAAAGGTCCTCAGCATTTTAGGGTCTCTTTTTAAGTCCCAAAATCTCTGACAAGCAACAAAAAAAACAAAAAAAAAACCAAAAAAAAGTCCTCAGCATTTTGGAGTCTCTTTTGAAGTCCAAAAAACTCTGACAAGCAAAAAAAAAAAAAAAAAAAAAAAGAAGGTTCTCAGCGTTTTAGGGTCTCTTTTTAACTACTTTTTAGCTACAGCACCCCCAGCACCCCCTACAGCACCCCCAGCATCCTCAGCCTTCTAGGGGGTGCTGCAGCACCCCCAGCACCCCCGGCTCCCAGGGGCCTGGCGGCAACTCCCTTTTTCGGCGTCGAATTCCAGATTCAGCGACAAATCTGGAAACAGCGGCAACTTTCGGTTTCATAAAATTTTGCCACAGAAAGCAACTTATTGCTGTGTTACTAATTGGTTTGCCATAAATCTTTGCACTAATAAGTTGAAATAATTGTTACATATATATAACCAAGATATATGAAGATACTCCCAACTTCACTGTTCATTCTCTCAATCAGAATTTCCATGTCTGAGTAACCCATGTAGCGGCAATGCCCGATGTGAGGTCTACGGAAACGATTATCGCTGCGTATGTCATGTGGGGTTCACAGGAAAGAGCTGCGATGTTGGTAAGAAAAAAAAGACTTTATAGTTTCGTGTTTTCTTATATTTGTCGATTGATTAAAATTCCGTAGATATGAATATTATCCGAAAAAGAGATGAATCATACACACTTATGGATATTTTATTAATATAAGGTTGTCCCCTCCTGTACACTCTCTAAGGAATTATAAAATGTGAGGTGTGAAATGTGAAATGAGTTCTGCCAGTTTCGAAACACATGGCAATGTATTGAATTTCAAAACTGCACAAGACCTATAGATTTTTGGTTCCCGAACTTGTATTGTCAGTTACCGATTACATGAGTTTAGACATCATAAATTTAAATTTTATTTTTTTGAACGCGACATCATTTATGACTGGACCGACAGACATCAACGAATGTTCGAGCCTGCCTTGCCAGAATGGTGGACGATGCGTCAACGAGCAAGGGAGGTATACCTGTCAGTGCCGAATGGGGTATTCAGGCATCAACTGTGAAAAGGGTAGGTATTATTTAGATTCTGTTGCAAGGCCTCAATTAGGTGATCAATGACATTTGAAATATTTTTTAAAGAATCAATAAAAATCTACAAGTTGTTTATTTCTTATAAACCACAGAGCTTTCGTGCTAACAAGTGTCTTATATAATGTAAAAAAAAAAGTTACCTCGGAATTATACGTACAATAATATTTGGTGAACATCTGAATCAAATCATATACATTTTAAATTTAGCAAGACTAAACAGCGTTGATGTAAAAAAAAATACAGAAAGAAAATATTATTTGTCCATAGATAAATATGTATATGATTTTAATTTCTTATGTACACAAACGTTGCTGGACCCAATTGCTCGTTTTACAAAAAATGGAATACAGGAAACTTAAGTTTTTAAGTGTTTTATCTCTATTTGTTGTTGGTGGTGTTGTTCATTTATTCTTACATGATAATTTTTTTATGCTGTATAATAAAGATTAGCTACTATCTTATTCATGCTAATTTGCCCTTTTTATGATAACATCTCTGACACGCTTCTTCGTTCTTTCTTAAAAGTTGGTTACTGTGATTTGAAAGGTGAATGGTACAACAGCTGTAATGATAAGATGACCATCGAACAGACGTCAACAGGACTTCTTCTGGGAGAATATATCGTTGATTCTGGTCTGCTAACTGGATCCCCTGGTGAGTGTTTCCTGTTTTCCCCATTTTTCTTCATTTATTTCATTTATTTGTTTATTTCATTTATTTGTTTGTTTATTTATTCATTTATCTATTCATTCATTTATTTATCTTTTCATTAATTCTTTTCTTATTCATGTATTTATTTTCTTATTTACTTATCTATTCATTTATATATTTATTCATTTATGTATCTATTTATTCATTTACTCTTTCATTCATTTTCTTATTTATTTTTCTATTCATTTATTCATTCATTTATTTGGTTAATTATTTATTAGTGGAAGAGACAGCAGAAGCCAAAGGTCTCTCGAAGTCCCATGATTGAGTTAAAAATATCATCTAAAAAGCATCATCAACAACGTAGAAATAATTAAGAATAATCAAAAGTATTACGATTAGATTAATACAAATTGGTGGTACCCTCGTTTCAGGAATTTGTATTTGAAAGTATTTGAATTTTGTCTTACATGAAGTTTCCACTGTCTCGGTCGGGTACGCCAACCAAAACAAGAACTTCCCGACTTTCGGGTTCGTCGTCGAAATGGATAACGGAGCATCGACGACCAGCTGGTCAGGCCAGTGTCATCTCTGTGATGGCAAGGAGGTCCTTTACACCATCTGGACCAATACTATCCGGGTCAACACCTGTGGCGACATCAAACGATCTACACGGTGAGTTGAATTTAAATGGGCATTTCCTTTGTCGTCTGCGTTTCAAGTTTTTTACCTCAGTCACACCGTCAAACCGACTCTACACCGATTCCAAACCGACGGATTCTTTGCCAGTCGATTTCATGTCACCTTTTGATGTCGGTCTGTGCCCGGTTTCATAAAACTTGTCATCAATGACAAGTTGCAATAACTGTTATAAGCTACTAAAATCCTTGCATCTGATTGGCTGGGAGCAAATTTGTCGGTAAAAATCACCGACAAGACACTGTCTGTCTTTATGAAACGCCCCCCTGGGCCCTGTTTCATAAAACTTGTCATCAATGACAAGTTGCAATAACTGTTACAAGCTACTGAAATCCTTGCATCTTATTGGCTGAGAACAAATTTGTCGGTAAAAATCACTGACCAGACACTTGATGAAACGCCCCCCTGGTGTCGGTCTCATTGGTGTGACTGGGGTATTAGTCATTAGATACCATACATCTGACGATCCATTTTCTTCAAGGCATTAATATTGATGAAGATTTGAAGGGTCTTAAGTAATAGGGATTATGAGCAAACTAAAAGACATCTCGCCAACTGATAGTCTTTTTAGTTTAAATAGCCCATTGTTATGACCTCCTTTTCATACTGTATGAATATTACCCATCCCCCCCCCCAAAAAAAAAAAAAACATAAAAAACTTCACCTGATGCAGAAACTGTTTTTGTTTTTGATGTTTGTTTGTAAATTTCATGGTATAAACCCTTTGTCTTTTTGTTTTATTATGCATTTTCCATAGGATATATCTATAAGTTTTTGTAACTCTTTAATAATCCATAAGCTCTCCGCTCAGAAATTATTCATAATGGTATGTTTTTGCATGACTGTATTTTTGGGTTAGAAATCTAAATACTGTAACGAAATAGACGCTGCTTCCTCCAGCTGCGGTTTCGGTCAGGATAGCCCGAGCTGAGGACGTGGTACGTTTGGCGGAAATATACCACCTTGTCGAACCTGATTTCTCTGCAAACCGACACTACTGCGCTGTTTCTGTCAGTTCACTTCTCAGAAATACGCATTTATTGCACGACCATGTCCCAAAGTACGCAGTACCGCACGACCATGTCCAGAAGTACTTAGTACCGCACGACCATGTCCGGAAGACTCAGTACCGCACGGCCATGTCCAGAAGACTCAGTACCGCATGACCATGTCCAGAAGACTCAGTACCGCACGACCATGTCCAGAAGACTCAGTACCGCACGACCATGTCCAGAAGTACGCAGTACCGCACGACCATGTCCAGAAAACTTAGTACCGCACGACCAAGTCCAGAACTCGTTCTCAGTAGGTTGTCATCCACCAGCTTCCCTGCGTTGAGATGCTAAGACAGCCAGACAGAGCCAGGAAATCAATCGCTGGCGTAGCGATTGAACAAGCTATCTCGATATCTTCCAAATCGATATTTAGGAGGATTGTGCAAAACCATCATATGAGTCATTAGGCCTAGCCTGCACGAGCAGCCTAAAGTATCAACCACCGCACTATCAGGCTCGGTACATGAGCGCTGACTTGGCATGCAGTGAATGATCCAGCCAAAACCATTATATTAACCTGCACACGATTACATATCCAATTACATGTTACAAGAAAAAGTGGTTAATTAAATACACATGTAATAATTAACTCATATTTTCCTAACTTTCTTTGCTTCAACCTAGGCAAATACCTACCAGATTAATTGGCATAAAATGATCAACAACTTGGTAACAACCATATAAAGCAAATATAACAGCAACAAAAGTTACAGGCTAAAATGTAACTAAAACATTCTCTTTTCTCATAAACGTTACACTATCGATCTCACATTTCGATAAAAACGTATTTCACTGCGGTAATCGACCAAAACGATCATTTCTACACTAAAACTTTAGCTTTTCTACGAAATTAAACCCAATTTCGTTACAATACTGTATGCTTTTGCTTTGCATGTTTTTACGAGAGTAGTAAAGGAAATTCCATTCAGTTATTCTATACAATAATGCATTTCGATCTCCTTCTCATTCAGCTTGATATTAATATTACTGATTGTTATCATTCTATGATTTTTCTCTTTTTTCTTTTCACAGAGTGGGCCAAGACAAGTGGACTCGTTATCGGCAAGAGATAGCTCCGGCAAGGGACTTATAAAGTTAATTCGTATAGAAACCTGTCATGTTTTATCATTCTTATAATATCTTTTTATATTCTTTATTCTTTAAGTCTATACTTTTCTCCTTATCTCTCCCTTACCGCCCCCCCCCCCCCCCTCTCTCTCTCTCTCTCTCTCTCTCATTCTCTCTCTTGGCTCTCTGTCTCTCTGTCTCTCTCTCTCATTCTCTCTCTTGGCTCTCTGTCTCTCTCTTTCTCTCTCTCTCTCTCTCTCTCTCTCTCTCTATCTATATCCTATTCAAAACCACTATCCCCGGATAGCTTTAATTTTCGTACGACCAATTGTCAAATGCCTCATTTAAGCCTATTCTTTTGGTCAGTTCCTTGAAAAAGCACACATTGAAAAGTGCGAAAGATGGTCTTTCAAAAGTGTATTAAATACATTTTTTTATTGTCAGCGAACTATGCTTTTCTAAGGTGCTTGTTTTCCATATATAATCAATAATGTAACACGTAGAATATAATATTTACATTTATTGTATAAGTTAGATAAATTATACAAAAGTGTGAGAATGACAAGTGAAATCCATTATGATTTTTACCCTGGATCTCATGAAGTTTATTACCGTGCTCCAAAGGGCAACATAACAAGATGTGGGATTCCGTTATAGAGATTTTTTAGGGCATGAAATCAAGTTGACTTTTCATTTCATTCGTTCTTTATTCGCTCCAAAAAGCACATATTAAAATACAAAAAATATATAAATTTAGCCAGTACAAAAAGAAAAACAAACAACATTAATATATACAGTCTTCTACAAATAGGTGGATTCACAGTACATCCAAGAAATGTATCACAATACATACAAGAAATATATATATATATATGCGTATACATGTATATATGTATTTTCATTCAGAATAACTTTCTCGAGACGAGACGTTACAAAATTTTGAGAAAATTCCGGAACGATCTGCTAGCATATTATGCTCATTGCGCATGCTGCGTCATCTGCTGACTGTGTCAAAAAAACTTGCGCCGATTTTGACGCTTCGTGTGAGAGTGACATCCTACAAAAGGTGAATGGAAAATGAACTGCTCAAACTTTGCTTTGACGCACAGGCATATGTGCTAATTACCTTGTATCGGTTGATTAGCGCAGGTGATAATCCGAATGACCCCCCCCCCCCCCCCCCCCCCGTGTGCAATAGACCTGTTTACAAATAAATTATATTCAAATTGTATGCATACGTTTAAAACAAATGTTGGCCTTGACAACCTGAAAGCTTGTTAGAGGCTTGTCAGACATAGCAACAAGTAATGTATGCAAACTGGATTCCAAGTATTGTAGTCCATTCATTGATAACAGGTTTATTTATTTATTTATTTTATTTATTTTATTTCCAGGCAAGATAATGACAAATACATAGAAAACATCACAAAGATAACAGAACAGAATTACAGCCAATGCTTGGGGATCACCTAAAAGAATTTTAAGATTCTGTCGAGAGGCTCTCCACATTGGCTGGTGCACGCATAGAACAAAATAATGAGGTAAGGTAAAACATATACATACATGTAAGGGAAATTAAAAATTAAATTTAAAAAGATTCATAATTCATAATTATTTCTGATTGACTTCGATTTTCATGATTATTGCTACTTTGAAATTTCAAACATTCACAAGTACATTTATTTTCAGAGGTTAATAGAATACCTCGTTACTATATCCCCAGGAGGAAAGAAACATCCATGAATTTGAATAACTTTATGAACAGGTCTATTGATACCACGAGATCCGCAATCACATGAAGATGTTGGTTTTATGGGAAAGATCAGACATTGAAAATACGAGATTCTGCATTTCATCAGTTACTCTTCTCGGTATAAAAGCAGAGACGGGAAAAGAAGAGAACATTGCCTATATACTATTGAATATTTTGATATACTTATTTACTATAAGCATATGCAATGTTTCTGTGATGATTTTCTGGAAAAAAGGAATAAGTGAAACAAAGTGAACATAAATTGTCTGGTCGATTATGTACTTTAATGTGGACCCTTGATGCTTGATTACATGTTTTGACTTGTTTTGATTTGATTTGATTTTATCATTTCCAAAACTCTACCACATAAATACAACCTACATACAATGCATATATTATACAGATCAGTGGCGGATTTAGGGGGCGCACATCCGGCCCGTGCCCCCCCCCCCCCTTGGAAGAAAAGTATGCATTGTGCCCACCCTTTTTGTGATTGTACCCCCCCCCTTCCCTCCTTTTGGAACCCAAAACTTTTTTTTTTTTTTTGCTTGTCAGAGATTTATGGAGGGGAAGTAGACCAGCATTAACCCCCCCCCCCCCCCCCCCAATGAGCGACTTTTCGAGAGCTGGCGGGACCCAAAAATTAGGGGTCTCCCTCCAAGCAAAATTGACAAACCTGCATTTGTGTGCCCCCCCCCCCCCTTATACAAAATCCTGGGTCCGCCCCTGATACAGATATTTCGACTACTTTGGAATAAGGAACTAACAATGCTAATCGAGGTTAGCCCCGTTGTATGCTTGTTTTACACTTCCAGTATTTAGTAGAATGAGAATGCAGCCCAGCATTTCCGATTGGCGCCAATGACAAATGAACAGGCTGTGAATCGGATCCCTTCGTATATAGGCAATAAATAGTCTCCACTGGGCAGTGTACTATTCATTCTGATGACGATCAGAGCATACTGATCGAAACGTCGATAACCACAGAGCCCCTTAGCGGAGCTCACCAGCCCTTTTCAGGGCTCCTAATCCTTGATGAAAGATTACAAACCTACAATTCACTTCGAGTATTGTTTTCTGGCATAGGATGATCTAAATGGCCTCATCATCATCATCAACATTGGTGATCTGTCAGGTTTAGTGACGCAGTCGATTTCAACAACAAATGTCTCTCCAAGTGCTATAGTCCGAAGCCTCAGCCAACTGCTATGTTTCTATCTTTCCAACTATTCCACATTCTGCAATAATTGTTTCATCTAAAAACCCTTTTCAGTGTCTTCCTTTTGACTTCTTTTCATACAGACGACCTTCCATGATCATTAAGTCGTCAGTCGCATTGTCCTAACCATTTCTTCAGTCTCTCTCTAAGATCGTATTCAACAGCAGATGCTCCTCTATTGTGAATGCCTATGGGTTTAAATAGCCTCAGCTAGGTGTGCTTCATAGTCCTCCTCAAAACAATTAATCCGGATGGAAGGTTAAATTATCATATATTTCATACAATAAAAAATATTGAGCTCATACACGGATTCGTATAGGGTAATGATGACAAAAACGAAATAAATTAAACCCTGCACTCGGTCAATAGATTTTTTTTTAAATCTGTAGACAGGTTTAGTTAGCCTTGGGTTAAAGCTAATTAGCTATCGTGTAAAAACGTGCGTTCACCCCAACCCCGGCATTTCTTAAAAAGTTCCACTTTCACATTGTCGGGCAATATCTCTTCATATTCAGGCAACGACGTGCCCATAAATTGTTTTTTCGTCTTTTCTTTGACCAGGCAACATTACCTCATATTCAGGCAACAATGTGCCCGTAAATTGTTTCTTCGTCTTTTCTTTGACAGGGCAACATTACCTCATATTCAGGCAACGATGTACCCCTTAATTGTTTCTTCGTCTTTTATTTGACCAAGCTTTCAGTCCAGAGAGGAGCAGCAGTTATATTGATTTGACATTATAATAGAAAAAAGAGAGCATGGGTGCACGGTTGAGGGAACATGAATGAAGAGTGTGAAAGTGTAGCGGTGTATCTGTGATGTGAGGGGTTATAAGTGTGTTTTCAAAGTATAGTACCGGTACATCAATCAGATCTATTTATTTACGTCTGGGACCCACCATCCGGAAGACGTCACCCAGTTTCGAACCGGGGTCTGTCAGAGTCGTCTAGGCGAAGACAGAGAGCTGACCGTACCGCTAGACCAACTCATATTTCACTATTTATGAGCATTTGGATTAATATCAGAGAAGGGGCCATGTTTCAGGAATTTTCAAGGTAGAATTGTCAAGTCAACTTGTAAGTACCATGATGATTCAGCATGACTGTAATTAATCTGTACACATTTATTGTGTGCAGTGCTCTGGTGACTTCTTTCCACCTCCATACACTTTACACGCAAGTGCGTGAATACACACTCAATGAGAGGGTACCCATTTAAACTCTTTATACTAGGTGTTAAAAAAAATATTGTACCTCGTATCAGACGCATAGTCTGGGAGCCTGTCCCGAAATGTTTACATGTTTACATAATCCTGACAATATTTTTTGACTACTTTTGAGAAAGCAGTACAATTTTCACAATTTAATAAATTATTATTGAAATGATCATTTGACACCAAATTGCACCCCCAAGAAAGTTACAATACTCATAATTGTACTATGTAAATTTTAGCTGAATTGAATGAGACAGTTTGGAGTTAGTAAGGTTGTAATGCCCAAATTTTTTTTTTCTCTCTCTCTATATCCAGGGCATTTTGGGCAGCAAAGCTGGGTTTAAGGGCACTTTGGTGTTTTTTCAGGGGCGTGTTACACCCTTCCCAATGGAAATTTTTGTAAGTTTTTATATTTTTGTAATGTACACCCATAACTCTTCCTTCTGACAAAATTTAGTCCATGGGCCTTAAGGGGAAAAATTTGCCCCAATTTTTAGGGGCGGTCTGACAACCCATCCCGACGGGAAATCTTGTCAGTTTTGGTGTTTTGGTAATGTATAGTCATACACCTTCCTTTTGAAAAAGTTTGGCGCATATGTTAGATGGGTTGAAATCGACCCGACTTTGGTGCCTCTTTCGGGGGCTCTGGGGGCCAAACCCGGCGGCTTCGTTCGAGCTGACAAGCTTTTTGTGAATGACATGGATGGTCTAAGTAACTTTAAGGGGTCAAATCTTATATGTAAAATGGGTTGACTATTTCGGGACAGGCTCCTGGCCTATGAGGTTTTTACATTGTAAAGTTGAAGGATGTACAATTTATTGGGAGCAAGTTTTATGACATTTCTATGAACACTTTTCTTTAAATATTGCTCTTAATATTTAATATTCATTTAGATTTTTCACTTTTTGAAAATAAGGGACACAAAATATGTGTGTATCAGTATTAATTCAGAACGCATCTGTCATATCTGCCAAACTTTTGCTGTCCAGTGTCATTAATGATTAATGACCCCTTGCTTAAAAGGTGTTCTGGATTTTTAGCTGCAACACACAATGGCAATTGTGTTCTGACGTAATTAAAGGGCTGGTCACATTTGTCCGATAACGATAACAATGACAAGATTTTCAATAAAAGGTATACCCTATTTAATACATGGTGTGTACGTGTGAGTATGCTCGCGTCTGTTAATAGTAGTGCATCTCTTACTCTATGGTGTACCTTTTTTTTTTCATTAGTTTTTATTATTTTCTCTCATAAAGAAAATTGAACATAATTTGAAACATTTCATATAATATAACCAAAAAAAAAAATCTTGACATAAATATAACTGCTAACTGCAGTTTCACATTTCAAACAATAATACAAACAAACTTTCATGTAACATATATTTGCGAATAGAAAAAAATATTTCAAAAAGAATAAGATTCACATATTTAAGTTACCCATTTCGTTACAAACAATTTTCAAAAAATCCTTTTCCAATTTCCTTCTGAGAGAAAGAATTGAATTAAAAAAGAAAGAGGAAAGATAGGGGAAAAAAGAGGATAGGAAGAAGACAGGAATAAAGAGAGAGAGAAAAAAAAAAGATAAGAGAAGTTACACCATCACCCCCTCCCCCCCCCCCCCCCCCCCCCATCCAACAACAACACAAAGAACAACAACAAACGAACAAACAGATAAAACAAAGAGAAGAAAGAAGAAAAAACAAAAACAAAAACAAAAAGGGAACAGCCACACCAAAAAGCACAGATACATAAACAAACAAAGGGGGAAAAAAGAGAAAGGAAAAGAAAGGGGGTAGGGCAGAGGGTCCAGAAGCTATGCCTCTTTATCTCTCATCTATTATTGTGAGAAACTAAAGTCAGCACCGAAGCGCAACGCCACACCCGCCCAGTCGTCAAGGTTGCCGCACCGGCTCCAAACAAATTGAGCTAAACATTGGCGCAGTGATCACAACAGGCCAAACACCGAATTTGCCCCGCTTCAGCCCGCCGCTTGAATAGTTTCACGGAAAAACCTCACGCACAGGCTCTGTTGTCTGGAGCCAAAAGAATGATTATCTACTCCTGCAAGTTTATGTACAAGTTATAACCTTCACAGGCTTGTTTACAGAATAGATATTCGCAGGAAGAAGGTTCCGGATTGTTCGGAAGAAGAAGAAGAAGAAGAAGAAAGAAGAAGAAGAAGAAGAAGAAGAAGAAGAAGAAGAAGAAGAAGAAGAAGAAGAAGAAGAAGAAGAAGAAGAAGAAGAAGAAGAAGAAGAAGAAGAAGAAGAAGAAGAAGAGAAGAAGAAGAAGAAGAAGAAGAAGAAGAAGAAGAAGAAGAAGAAGAAGAAGAAGAAAGAAGAAGAAGAAGAAGAAGAAGAAGAAGAAGAAGAAGAAGAAGAAGAAGAAGGAGGAAGAGGAGGAGGAGGAGGAGGAGGAAGAAGAAGAAAATTTGAAATGAGCAAGGTGATCCACGTTGATCCTGATGTCGATGGCGGCATCATGATATTTACTTAAATGATAAAGATAAACAACAATCATTTAAACTAGATAAGTACACTTGCCACTGAATTCTGATAGTATTGCATGCATGCCGTCATATGCCTTCATAACTATGCCATTATGTTTCATATCCATAAAACAATAAAATATTGCTCGCTCGTTTAGCTCGCTCGCATTTGATAGGACACGAGGCTTCACCCATTGCCTACGGGAACCGCGTGGTATCTATTATAATATCAATTTATAGGAATAGGAGATTTCACTAGTCAACAGATTAAGTCAGCAGGTTAACTAATAGTATCGATGAAGCAAATAATGTGACCCCCCCCCCCGAAAAAAAAGATCAGCGGACAATTAAAGCTTATTAACATTATTTGCGGAGCGCCAGAAGTGTCAAGTCTGACAGACATGTGCGCTATACAAGAACCTATTATTATTATTATTATTTATTTTATCATTCCTTTACTTTATCATCACCACCATCATCCTGTAATGTGGATGTATACATAATTATGTTTATATGCGTTGGATGTTGCATGGCCTGGATTTCTGTTTGCTCTTCCCCCCTACTATACATAGCTCGCTATAATACGGCATAATGTTGAGTAATGCGAAACAATGTTACATGATATTTATATAAGTAACATCATTATCAGTAACATGATAAGGAAATAAATGGTTTCTCAACGTGAGTGGAGTTTGAACTTATCGACACGATAAACTAATCAAATAACACAACCGCAGATTTTACAAGTTATTTAGAAGAATAATAGACGTCAGGAAGTCATCTTATCTACAGTCCAAATCTAATTACAATGAACAGCACCTACCTTAATCTTTTTGTAATACAATAGATATAAGGTATGCCAGTGAATTACTTTCTGACATTCGTAATCTTTCTGTTCTCCAGTGGTGATGCGCTTGGTAGATGATCAGAAATGAAGTTCGACGACATTTTAAGAGATGTTGGCGAGTTCGGACGATACCAGCGTCGTCTCTACGTCATCGTGGTTATTCTAAAATCTACAATTTCGTGGTCGTCTATGATATCAGTCTTCATCAATGTACCTGTCAACCACTGGTGTGCGGTAAGAAAATGAATAATGTGCAGCGATTATATATAATAACGGTACAGAGGAGATTACTTTATTTATCTTGTAAACAGAATCAACAAAAATTCAAACAAGTGAGAAAACAATGTAGCAATGTATACAGATAAACTTAAAGGAGAATGAAACCCTGGGGAAAATCAATTTTAATGAAAAGAGAGGATAGAGAGAAGCAATTTTCAAAAAGTTCCATCAAAATCAGTTACGAAATGAGAAAGTTATGAAAGTTTGAAAAGTCTCAATTTACTTTCTATGGCGATCCTCAAATTGGCAATGTTGCTTCAAAGTGACCATGGTGACAGGTAAAGTAGTACAACTCTCCATATTTTGTACACAAAATTTCATATTTTCCCCATTATCTCTCAAGGTGCAGCTTGTCTCCTTCTTAGCTCAAGATATATCATGGGAAAATCATTGTATTTGACACAACATATGTTGAGTTCACAAAAAGACAAGCAGCATCTTTAGAGATAATGGAAAAAATATGAAATTTTGTGTACAAAACATATTGAGAGTTGTATTTCTAAACCTGCCATTTTGAAGCAACATTGCCAATTTGAGGATCGCCATAGAAAGTAAATTGAGACTTTTCAAACTTTCATAACTTTCTCATTTCGTAACCGATTTTGAGAGAGACAGAGAGAGCGCGCTTTATAGGGGAAGGAGAGAACAAAATATAGACAGAGAAAGAGGATAACAGAGAGACAAGAGGGAGATGACAGGAGAAGATAGGGTGAAATGGGGATGGATCAGACAGAAACAGAGTGAGAGAAAGATGGTGCATGGACAGAGACAGAACAATACGAAGGAAGAATGGACATAGATGGAGTAGGGAGGATTGGAGAGATGAGATAGAGATAAGGAGAGAAAGACAAGATAAAAATGGACATAGAGACAGAAGAGGAGATAAATAGAAGAAAGAGAATAGATAGGACAAAGAAAGAAGATGAGAAGAGAGAGGGAGATGAGAAAAGAGATAGAGAGGAGAAGGAGGGGAGATGGAGATGGAGACATAGAGAAAGAGATAAGAGAGAAGAGGAGAGATGAGAAGAGGGAGATAAGAGAGAGAAAAGAGAAGAGAGAGAGAGAGAGTAAGAAAGAGATAAGAAGATGAGATGTGAAAGAGACAAGAAGATGAGAGATAGGTGAGATGTACAGATACTGCTCAAAAGGATGATGTCAACAAACTTACGTGAATACTCTTAGTACGAGTAATCACAGTATGCAAGTACTATGACCCACCGTCATCACAAAAAATAATCATCATCACTATCAAAGAAAATAATGGGGAAAGAAACACAGGCAGATCATCATTATCAGAATGTTCTAAGCAACAATTAGCAAACAATTTTGATAAATTAGAAAATTATACGGAATTGTAATCATTATGAATATCTTCATAGGCGTATAAGGCGGGGAGGGGGGAGGGTAATGGACTGCATCACCCCATGAATGTGAAATTACCTATAATGGCGCCGACACCTTATATTCGGACAACTGTAACCTCATATTCTGGCACGGAGTTTTACTTGTAACGAAAATCTGGATCATGTACCACAGGCTTAACTTTGTGTAAGTTTATTTATTCATCTGAAAATGTACTCAATCTTGCCATTCGGGTATATTTTGTTCCTGAGTATCTTTACAAAGTGATACACCTACGTTTATGAATCATGAAATTATCCTTTCAACGCATTCCAAAATGACATTAAGATAATCATTAATGTTCGCTGGTAAATCTGTTCTTTAATTTAATTTAATTTCATGCATTTATGCCCATAACTCAACGTATAACTCTTACCAAACATGCTGGTAAAAGCGTCTCAACTGTGCCGCTTCTAGAAGTCTACGGGGTTTCGCACACAATAGCCAATGGGCCTCGATTTTGCATGAAAAACGCATGTATTTCCTAATCTCAGAGGTACCATACTGGTACATTTTTAAGGTATATGTGTAAATTTATGCATGAAAATCATGATTAGATCCCTGTCAACATATTTTAGTAAAAATTTGCAGGATATCATTGTTTTTACTAGTTGAAAAACAAGATGACGTTAAGATGCACGATTTTTTGGTGCAAATTTTATCACCTTTTTCACACTTTTTGATGTTTTGCGGAATCCAGGTTACTCAAATAACAAAAATAACTCTCTGACTCGATTCCTCGTCATATTATTACTCAAAAAAGCTGTTTTATTTATTCATGCATGATGTCTAATTCAAAAGATATGCTAATTATGGAATTTCATCAAAAATTCAAGATGGCTGCCAAAATGGCCGATTTTGAACCCACAGAAATCCTAAAGACGTAGAAGGCTCGTGCGGGTGCGAAATTGTAGCCATCGCTCGTACGTGATCACGTGATATCCGCCATCTTGGTTAGTCCTTCGCTCTCCAGACTCATGCAGTTCGTCGATTCACCGACATTCAGTATAAAATGTTTGATCGTTGGAATATAACACTAGGGTGATATAAAATCTTACTGAAATTGCTCGATTTTGTTAATGCTAGTAGTGAAATGAACCAAGAAAAAAAAAAGAGAGGGAAATTTCTCTTGTAATACATGAAATAAATTGCCAGTGTTATCAAATGTTGCTTCTGGCATTTCCATGCTTAGTTACAGAAGTGCAGTCATCATCCACTCTTGTTGCTCATTTTGATAATTTTTCTGTACTATATTTATTTACTATTTCAAACAATTTTGGTGACTGAAATGACAAGAAAATCAAATTATGTGGCCATTTGCTTAACTTGCCCTCGCCGTTCTCATGGCTTTGGCAAACTTATTGAAAGCGGAAATTTATATTATTGTATTCATCTCCTGACTATGCAAGTCTTTTACATGTAAGAGTTTGATACAAAGTGTGCTCATTTCAGTACGTTGCAATATACATGTATAGCCCTCAAGAAAATTCTTGTTTTTACAGATCATTGTTATGATCCAGACATATGTGTTTTGTTGAAAGTCGGGTAGGATATAGATTTCCACTCTAAATAAGAACACTAAAAATACATCAAGTCCAACGAAGCGCTTGTCACAACTGTCGAATCGGAAGCAATATTTAATCATTTATCTTTGCCCAGCCGATCAAATTCGAGTGCGATGAATTAACTACAAACAAGTCAGTACAATTCTAATTTGATGCAAAGAACTCGACTGCAAAATCAACTTTAGGGCAATTTCAATACCCTGTTCGGATCATACGTAATACGTTATTGTAATGTTCGCTCATTTCAATAGGCAATGGACATGGTTATTGAAATTGCCTTAAGTTGCTTTTTCGACTAATTCTTTGCCAAAATGGTATTTAACACGTGAAATTTGCAGCAATATTTCTTATTGTACATAAAAAACACTCAAAATCACAATTTATTGCACAAGTGTTGTACTTGTATTCCAAATCACCGGCAGTCCCCAAAATAGTGGTAGAAGTTGAGGTTCTATGATGATTATGCTTTACTCGATAAAGTCCTGACTTATATGAAAGGATTATCATCAAAGATAAAAGAAACATGGTAGAAGCATGTTGAACAAACCCTTAAATCAAAACAAATTTGTAGGCCTTTTTATACCAGATGACACTGTACAAAGAGTATAACGTTATGCAAGTCATCTGCATGATACAAAAGAGGAAGTATATATTTTTTTTTAACATGTAGGCCTATGAAATGTATTTTGCTTTTTTTTCCGTGGGGGTGTCAAGGAAGACGGTGAACAAATAAACTCAGGCTGCCTTCTTGAAAGAGAACTAAAAATGATATTGATAGAAAAAACAAGTGAATGAGTAAATTACGCAATGCGTAATAAATGTCCCCGCCGAAGTGCAGATCTGTGGAAATTGACTAGCCTGAACCTTAAAACTTCAGTGAAAAACTTTAGTGAATAAAATAATAATGTTACTGCATGCAAAAGAAGAGAATACCAACAATGCATGTATACAACTGAAATATAAAACATGAAAACATTATGAACCTTCATCCATTTTGAATAAATTTGCATAAATTTGCATAATTAATGAATTTCAAAATTCTGTGTAGAAGTTTGGAAGCCCCCACCCAGCCCTATCAGATAAAACAATCAGAATCAAAATCCGATGTGAAATAGAGAAGTAGCATTTTTCGTCAATTTTGAATAAATTTGCATAAATTTGCATAATTAATGAATTTCAAAATTCTGTGTAGAAGTTTGGAAGCCCCCACCCAGCCCTATCAGATAAAACAATCGGAATCAAAATCCGATGTGAAATAGAGAAGTAGCATTTTTCGTCAATTTTGAATAAATTTGCATAAATTTGCATAATTAATGAATTTCAAAATTCTGTGTAGAAGTTTGATAGCCCCCACCCAGCCCTATCAGATAAAACAATCGGAATCAAAATCCGATGTGAAATAGAGGAGATGTAGCATTTTTCGTCAATTTTGAATAAATTTGCATAAATTTGCATAATTAATGAATTTCAAAATTCTGTGTAGAAGTTTGGAAGCCCCCACCCAGCCCTATCAGATAAAACAATCAGAATCAAAATCGGCCAAGAAATGACGGAGAAGTAGCATTTTCTAACATTTGAGCACACACGGACAGACGGACGGACGGACGGACACACACACACACACACGCACACACACGCACACACGAACGGAGCCCGTTTCATAGTCCCCTCGCGAACTTCGTTCGGCGGGGACAAAAATCTGTCGATATTATCTTGAACTTGAGAGAATAAAAATTTAACCTTTTGAAAGAGAACCAACCCCCTCCCCCTTCCAAAAAAATGTACATGATATTAGTTGACGTTAATTATATATGAAAAGCAACTGAACTTCAGTGGAAAAACCAACTTCAAAATTTCAAGTGAAGAAGGCACAAGGCCATTTATTTTGACAGAGAAGATCCGATATAATATGATATAAATAGGCATTGAGAAGCACACGGTCTGGTGGGCTAGTTGAAAAGATCGAGGACTAAGCAATATGGCGGCGTGTGCACTCGAGCGAATCCTCCAGCGGGTTTGACGGCTATACCGCGATCTGTGCATTGGGAATGGGTATGAGCCTTCCACGTCTTTAGGAGTTCTGTGTTTGAACCCCATGGGACACGATTTGGCAATGGGAGCATCAAAATTCATTAACTAGACACTTCAGGCATTATTTTTAAAAAAAGTTGGTTAAAGGTGAGAGATAGTTTTGGGAAGCTCTCAAAAACTTTTCGTGAGATTTCTTTGATTTTACTTAATAAATAGCAGGGTACTAACATAAAGATGCTGTGAAGTTTTTTCCTCCTCAAGTGAAGTATTTATCGAATGAAAGGTGAAAAGTAATAAAAATCCCTGGCCTAAAAAAGAGGGGATGTAAATTCAAACAACGGCCACACACATTACGGACATGGGGATTGCCGTGTGTTATAGAATACGCTACACACAGTGCGAAGCGCTGGGTTTATTGTGCGGGGAACCTTCGGGTGGATATGGTCTTAGCGTGAGGCAGTGAAAAGCCGTTACCAAGCGTTTCTTACAGATATTTACACTAAAATTTGTTCGAAATCGTGAATGGAATGTTAAAATAATCTCGTACATGTGTCTTATGATAAAAGGAGAATAGTATGTGACTATGTTAGATAAGTTTCTTGCCAGTATTTTTTTTGCTACCGAGACTGTCTGTGAGCAATGGTGCACGGGAACCCCCCTTTCCGACTAGACCAAAGAGTTTAAATACGAAGAGTGCTCAGTCCCGAAATAAAGCACGCGTATATATTGTGGTACATGTCGATCGGCCGAGGGAAGGTTATAGTCTTTATCAAGATGTTTGTATTTTTTATTTCCTTTATTTTTTCTTCTTTTTCTGTACATCGCTTTTGGTAAAGCCGTAAAGGGCATAATCTTGATATTGTCCCTTCAAATACAAACTTATGTCCCAAAACAGATAGGAATCAACATACTCTAACTGCACCATGGAGGAGAGGGAGAGAATTGGGAGGGGGAGCTAGGAGGGATGTTTGTATTTTTGTTTGCTGTGAAATTTCTATTAATATTTATGTGATTGGGAGGGGGGGGGGGAATGGTCCAAACATGTTCCCTGATATTAAGCTCTATATGAGCAAACACTGCGATATCTATCGGGAATGTCGAGAAAAGTAAAATAAAAAATAAAAATAAATAAATAAAATGCTATCTTTATTTTTCTAAATCAGAATATTTCATTTGATATCATGATTTATGTAAATTTTAGGGATTATAGACGTATAATGTAAATCTATGGCCTTATGTTAAAAGTCAAGACAGAAAAGGCTTTATTAAAATGAGACTGCGTGCGAGCAAATCCTTAAATACAAAGATTAATTAAGAGTGGCGTATCCAAGATTCTCTTATTTTTATTGGTGGCGTATCCAGGGACGCACGTGCCCTACGTGCCAGCCAAAACCAAATCTGACATATCTTATAGTTACACATCGAATGAAAGGAATTGTGTGCCCCCCCCCCCCCGGCATAGAAGGAACATGAAAAATGTGACTTTTTTTTCCTTGCTTGTCTGAAAATTCAGAATAGACAGCATCTGATGATTTTTTGTTCGTCAGGTGTGAGCCCCCCTCCCCTGCATTCATGGATACTCCACCATATAAATAACTTACAGTAAGTTATTTGTAATATTCTGCTGTAGCAGTTTGAGACGACAGGCGAAGAAAACAGTATGGGCTATTTTGAATTGAATTAACTAGTAACCAACAATAGCAGCTGATGATATAATTTATTTATTACCAGTCCTATTCTGTCTTTGTAGGAATATCCATTCCTTTTGCCCCAGCCCCCTTTGTCTCTCTCTCGCTTTCTCTCTCTCTCTCTCTCTCTTCTCTCTCTCTCTCCCTTCCCCCCCTCTCACAGGTTTCATTTTCTAATAATCTCTTCTCTTATTCTCTCTTACAACCGATCTATAAAAATGACTCCAATAGAAATGAGGACAAAAATAATGATCTCTTATTGTTTTTTTTTCCTTCAATCGTTCAATTTAATGAGATCGACCACCAACACCATGCAATCCCATTCTTCACATCCATGACAGAATAGCAGGCGCGGATCCAGGGGGGGGGGCGAATCGACCGCGCCCCCTTTTGGAACCCAATTAACTGGCATACCTTAAGTACACAATAAAAAAATTGCCTCTTTAATTGTGTACTTTTCGGCTCTGTGCCCCCTCCTCTACAAAATCCTGGATCCGCCCCTGGAATAGGAATTACATTCTTTTGAACTACAAACTACAGGTATACACGGACTCGGCCTAAAATGTAAATAAAACCGGATCGAGCACCATTAGTTTGGGAGCCTACGAGGCTAACAATGTTGGTCTATTAACCCTCAGAGAAAACTTGTAAAAAAGCCCACCCCGCAAGACTGACGTGACAGTCCGGGCATGGACGAGTGGCGAAGTTAGGGGGAGGGGCGCAACAGGCCCGGCCCATGCCCCCTCCTCTTTTTTAAAGAAAGTCATACATCATTGTCCCGGGCCCTTTTAAAAAAAAATTGTTTTGGAGGACCGGCGAGAAAAAAAAAAAATCTTTCACCCTCTCCCCCCCTCCCCCACTGAGCAACTTTTCGAGAACTGGCGAAAAAAAAATTATCTTCCCCCCCCCCCCCCCACGGAGCAACTTTTGGAGGAATGGTGAGAAGAAGAAAATACGAATCTCCCTTCTAGCACTTCCAAAAAGTTGACAGCCCTGCATTTGTGCCCCCCCCCCCTTTTTTTTTTACTACATCCTGCATTCGCCCCTGTCATGAAGTGTCAGACTCATATCCATAATAGGGTTCAGAAGCCCTCTCCCACTACATTGTCGGTCTCGTTGGCTGAAGCCAAAGTAAACGACAATCAGCAAGTAAAAAACTTTGATGAGCGAAGTTTGAGGAGAACACCTTTGGCAAACTGACAGAGTTCCATCGGCAACGTCACCACCTCGATCGGGATCGTAGATGGGTAGACCTAGCCTAGCTAGAGCTAGACACCTTGTCGGTCGCTATTCAGCTCAGCTATTTCATGCTGATTGCATGATCTCACATCAGTCATTTTAGCTAAGCGTAATTCGGTGATAGAACATTGATTATATGAATTTATGAATTTAATACATTGAATTTTGCCTCTGGTACATTAGAAATATAATAGTGAACTGGAATTTAGTGAGAGTTTCTTCTAATACCGGCTAGGCTGGGCCCCTGGGCGGGCGGACATATACGTCTGCTACATGGTCGTCTGCTAGCGCACGATCTCATTTGATGCCGTGATCTCACGTGATCGATACTACACGCCCACATTACGTCATCAATAACAACAAACGGTTTCACGTGTTATATGACAAATTATTTTTTTGGTCAAAAGCATGCATATTCCCGGGGATTTATGGGGGGTTTAAACGACTCATCGAGCCTTAATTATACACTTTCAGAGCTTTAAATTTCATGTAAATTACATTTTTCATAATTTCAAATAAATACTAGGGGAATTAAAGTCATTTCAAAATCCCTCTTTTCATGTGTTAACCTATGGGAGCTGGAAGGCCAAAAGCATGCATATTCCCGGGGATTTATGGGGGGTTTACTGGACTCATTGAGCCTTAATTATACACTTTCAGAGCTTTAAATTTCATGTAAATTACATTTTTCATAATTTCAAATAAATACTAGGGGAATTAAAGTCATTTCAAAATCCCTCTTTTCATGTGTTAACCTATGGGAGCTGGAAGGCCAAAAGCATGCATATTCCCGGGGATTTATGGGGGGTTTACTGGACTCATTGAGCCTTAATTATACACTTTCAGAGCTTTAAATTTCATGTAAATTACATTTTTCATAATTTCAAATAAATACTAGGGGAATTAAAGTCATTTCAAAATCCCTCTTTTCATGTGTTAACCTATGGGAGCTGGAAGGCCAAAAGCATGCATATTCCCGGGGATTTATGGGGGGTTTACTGGACTCATTGAGCCTTAATTATACATTTTCAGAGCTTTAAATTTCATCTAAATCACAGTTTTTATATTTTCAAATAAAAACTATGGGATTATAATAATCCCAATATTCCTTGTTTTCGCGTGTAAACCTATGGCAGGCGAGACTTTTTTGGTCAAAAGCATGCATATTCCCCGGGATTTATGTGGGGTCTTTTCAATTTTTTGAGCCTTCAGTAAGCTTGTTCAAAGCCTCAAATTACATGTAAATCACAGTTTTTATATTTCCAAATAAAAACTATGGGAATTATAATCATCCTAAAATTCCTTGTTTTCGCGTGTAAACCTATGGCAGGCGAGACTTTTGGGAGGTCAAAAGCATGCATATTCCCTGGGATTTATGCGGGGTCTGTTCGACTAGTTGAGACTTAATCATACATTTTCAGAGCTTTAAATTTTATTTAAGTCACATTTTTAAAATTTTAATCTAATTCTGGGGGAATTATAATCATTCAAAAATCCCTGTTTTTGCGTGTTAACCTATGGGAGCTGGAAGGCCAAAAGCATGCATATTCCCGGGGATTTATGTGGGGTCCCTTCCACTTTTTGAGCCATCAATAATCTTGTTCAGAGTCTCAAATTACATGTAAGCCACATTTACATGAAATTCAAGGAAATACAAGAGGAACTATAATCATTCTTAAAATCCATGTTTTCACGTGTTAACCCTATGGCAGATGATTATGTCAAAAAGCAGGCATGATCCCGGGGATTCATAGTGGCATTTATTGATAATAAAGGTTCAATAAATGTTTTTTGAACTATCCATCCTTTCTCTCATGCAAAAATCAGACTTGAAAAAGATAGAGTAAGATATGAAATATCAAGAAAAAATGAAACATCTTTTTACGTGTTATACCTATGGCGAACGTATTTTTCCGAGTCTATTTTAACACAGCAATTTACGTCTGCCGAATGTACTACGGAAGTAGGTGAGAGTAATCTGTCTTGATACTATTAAAAGTCTTTGACCAGACTAAATGTCCGTACAATGTTCCCCTCTTCTTCCCTGTCTTCTCTTGCCTCATAATACTATCACGTCTATAGGCCCCTATTTTATCTCAGGAACCACAAACAATGGCTTGTTTATGTGGAAGGTTTGGAATAGAATATCATAGTCCTTATACAACCTCTTCACGTCTAAAAATGACTTGCTCTTATAAACATCAACGATTTACACGAATCATTCTGAACACCTATCAATATCATAGCCTTTCTGTCTTTCTGTACCCAGACCTAGTACTGAACATATACCCTATGTACAATTCGACCAAAATAGTAAGGTTTCCGAATATCTAGGTGTTCGAGTTATCTACTTGTGAGTAGGTTTTGCAATTACAAATTCCTTCAAAATTACTCCATAAATTAATTTTTGGAAGTGCTTCCATATCTTATATTGTTCAGTATGTATCACTCAACAACTGTACCAGTTTAGGTGCTTTTAGACAAAAGTGTGCAATTCAGCCAAATTTTGGAGCTATGCCGCTATACTATTTATTGTGTGCAGTGCTCTGGTGACATCTTTTCACCTCCATACACTTTACACGCAAGTGCGTGAATACACACTCAATGAGAGGGTACCCATTTAAACTCTTTATACTAAGTGTTAAAAAAAATCGTTAATAACTCAAAAATTATACCTCGTATCAGGCTGAGGTTTCTACATTGTAAAGTTGAAGGATGTAAAATTTATTAGGAGCAAAGTTTATGACATTTCTATGAACACTTTTCTTTAAATATTGCTCTGAATAGTTAATTAGATTTTTCACTTTTTGAAAATCAAGGCCACAAAATATGTGTGTATCAGTATCAATTCAGAACGCAGCTGTCATATCTGCCAACCTTTTGCTGTCCAGTGTCATTAATGATTCATGACCCCTTGTTAAAAAGGTGTTCTGGAATTATAGCTACAACACACGATGGCAATTGTTGTGTTCTGATCGACGTATGTACATGACGTAATAGACCTGTTCACAAAGCTATTCAAATCTATGGATGTTTCTTTCCTGGGGACCTATTAACGAGGTATTGCATTAACCTGTTATTAATGAATGAACTACAATACTTGGAACCCAGTTTGCATACATTACTTGTTGCTATGTCTGACAAGCCTCTGACAAGCTTTCAGGTTGTCAAGAACAAACTTTGTTTTAAAAGTATACATAAAATTTGAATATAAATTTGTGAACAGGTCTATTAAAGGGCTGGTCACATTTGTCCAATAACGATAACAATGACAAGATTTTCAATTAAAGGTACACCCTAATAACATGGTGTGTATACGTGCGCGTATGCTCGCGTCTGTTAATAGTAGGGCATCTCTGTGGTGTACCTTGCTTTAAAGATAAAGTAGAGTTCTGGTCATGCAATTACATTGTGAAAGAAACTGTCTCAAAGGAATTGAGAAAGGTTGACCATGTCTACGTATAAGAATTGTTTTATTCAATGTTGTTTTGGAATCATCAAAATAGATAAGAAATTGACCCAATCTCACTGAAAAGCACATGTACTGCACACAGAAATGGGTATATGGGACTACACACACAAGTGGCATGATTGTTCGGCCCGAACATTTCACCTATGTCTAGTCATATTTCGAATATAAGAGCATTTGAAGAGCAGTCATTTTCAGGGGATGTTTCTACTATGATGTTCTTCCAAACTGACATAAAAGGAATGAGAAAGCTCACAAATTATTTTTCACCTTTCCCAGAACTCAAGATTCCCTTTAATGAAAAATCTCGTTATCTTTATCGGACAAATGTGACCAGCCCTTTAAAGCTTGCAGACTTCTTTTTAGCAGTATTCTGACAGATATACACGTAATAGTAAATATAACCTTAAAGTAAATACCTCATCTTATACTTATGAATGATTATCATTTCCACCTAGAGTGCATGTTGTTGTTTGTAGTGATTTTCCACGAAAGTCTATGATTACTCACACATGTGCGAGAGTGTTTATTTCATGCGAAGTGTATTATTAGTGAAGTTCAGTGGTATCAGAATATATTTTCTGCGATAGAATCCTATCGATCCCATTCGTAGAAGAGGACAATGCGGTTTTGGCAAGGGCAATATATCCTTTGTTATATTACCATTGTCATCGTTATGAGGTATAGGCATATTGTGTAGTTTTCAGATTCAGATTCAGATTGTGGGTCTATGTAGGTCCTTATACTCTAAGGGTCAATTTACGCCGATTATGCATATCGAATTCTATTATTACTGCACGTTAAGCAAAAACAAGCCCATATGCCCGTTGTCTAAAAAGGGAGGTGGAAGAGTTCTAAGCCTCTGTGCATTTAAGAATCTGTTTTAAACTATGATTTTTTTAAAGACGGTAAAGACCCATACTGACTTTGTGCTATTCTTCGTGCGAACTTTGTGCGAACTATAAATTTTCCGCATATTATTATTAGACGATACATCATCGCGAATGATTGTCTTGATCGTTGTAAACAGCGTCAGTGGGAAATACCTGGTTTCCGCCGAAAGAACACCAGGGAGTATTCCCCTGTTATGGTGAGTATGCAAAATACGCACAGCACAGATCAGAATTAGCCTGATGTGATACATGGGCAAGTCCAAGCTATTTTGTCCCTATTTTGGTGACAGCTGTATCAAGTTTTAATATATAGCCCTCCTACAGCTGGAATCAGAGAAAGTATCAAGTAAACAGGTAAATGATGTTTTATGTCAATTTATGTTCACAGTTCCATAATAATTGGTATCGTATAGGACATACCTTGGACTTGCCTACATAGGGTAACTTCGAGTTTGCCTTAATTTCCCTGCAACGTAAGCTTTCAAAAAGCTATATACCCAAAATATTTAACGGGCGTGATTTCGAAGGTTAAGAGTACACCCAATTTTACGATCAGTGTCTAGACAACATTGAGGGCTGCAGTCTCTTCTCCCCCCCCCCCCCCCCCCTCGTTACACGGCCTTTGTTAAAGGTTTTTTAAACAACCAGTTTTGATAACATTATTTATAGTTCAAAAAAAAAAAAAAGAATGATTATCTATTCATGCAAGTTTATGTACAAGTTATAACCTTCACAGGATTGTTTACAGAATAAATATTCGCAGGAAGAAGGTTCCGGATTGTTCGGCAGTTTCTTTCCCACATGTGAAGGGACCGCTTTGAAAAAAAAGAAGAAGAAGAAGAAGAAGAAGAAGAAGAGAAGAAGAAGAAGAAGAAGAAGAAGAAGAAGAAGAAGAAGAAGAAGAAGAAGAAGAAGAAGAGAAGAAGAAGAAGAAGAAAGAAGAAGAAGAAGAAGAAGAAGAAGAAGAAGAAGAAGAAGAAGAAGAAGAAGAAGAAGAAGAAGAAGAAGAAGAAGAAGAAGAAGAGGAGGAGGAGGAGGAGGAGGAGGAGGAGGAGGAGGAGGAAGAAGAAGAAAATTTGAAATGAGCAAGGTGATCCACATTGATCCTGATGTCGTTGACAGCATCATGATATTTACTTAAATGATAAAGATAAACAACAATCATTTAAACTAGATAAGTACACTTGCCCTTGAATTCTGATAGTATTGCATGCATGCCGTCATATGCCTTCATAACTATGCTATTATGTTTCATATCCATAATAATAAGATATTGCTCGCTCGTTTAGCTCGCTCGCATTTGATGCTTAACCCATTGCCTACAGGAACCGTGTGGTATCTGTTATAATATTAAGTTATAGGAATAGGAGATTTCACTAGTCAACAGATTAAGTTAGCAGGTTAACTAATAGTATCGATGAAGCAAATAATATGACCCCCCCCCCCCGAAAAAAAAAAGATCAGCGGACAATTAAAGTTTATTAACATTATTTGCGGAGCGCCAGGAGTGTCAAGTCTGACAGACATGTGCGCTATACAAGAACCTATTATTATTATTATTATTATTATTTTATCATTACTTTACTTTATCATCACCACCATCATCCTGTAATGTAGATGTATACATAATTATGTTTATATGCGTTGGATGTTGCATGGCCTGGATTTCTGTTGGCTCTTCCCCCTACTAAATAGCTCGCTATAATACGGCATAATGTTGAGTAATGCGAAACAATGTTATATAATATTTATATAAGTAACATCATTATCAGTAACATGATAAGGAAATAAATGGTTTCTCAACGTGAGTGGAGTTTGAACTTATCAACATGATAAACTAATCAAATAACACAACCGCAGATTTTACAAGTTATTTAGAAGAATAATAGACGTCAGGAAGTCATCTTATCTACAGTCCAAATCTAATTACAATGAACAGCACCTACCTTAATCTTTTTGTAATACAATAGATATAAGGTATGCCAGTGAATTACTTTCTGACATTCGTAATCTTTCTGTTCTCCAGTGGTGATGCGCTTGGTAGATGATCAGAAATGAAGTTCGACGACATTTTGAGAGATGTTGGCGAGTTCGGACGATACCAGCGTCGTCTCTACGTCATCGTGGTTATTCTAAAATCTACAATTTCGTGGTCGTCTATGATATCAGTCTTCATCAATGCACCTGTCAACCACTGGTGTGCGGTAAGAAAATGAATAATGTGCAGCGATTATATATAATAACGGTACAGAGGAGATTACTTTATTTATCTTGTAAACAGAATTAAAAAAAATTCAAACAAGTGAGAAAACAATGTAGCAATGTATACAGATAAACTTAAAGGAGAATGAAACCCTGGGGAAAATCAATTTGAAGGAAAAGAGAGGATAGAGAGAAGCAATTTTCAAAAAGTTCCATCAAAATCGGTTACGAAATGAGAAAGTTATGAAAGTTTGAAAAGTCTCAATTTACTTTCTATGGCGATCCTCAAATTGGCAATGTTTGTTTCAAAGTGACAGGTTTAGTAGTACAACTCTCCATATTTTGTACACAAAATTTCATATTTTCCCCAATATCCTTCAAGGTGCAGCTTGTCTCCTTCTTAGCTCAAGATATATCATGAAAATGTATTTGACAAAACATATGTTGAGTTCACAAAAAGACAAGCAGCATCTTTAGAGATAATGGAGAAAATATGAAATTTTGTGTACAAAACATATTGGGAGTTGTACTTCTAAACCTGCCATTTTGAAGCAACATTGCCAATTTGAGGATCGCCATAGAAAGTAAATTGAGACTTTTCAAACTTTCATAACTTTTTCATTTAGTAACCGATTTTTTAAATCTCTATTTTCTCTTTGCATTAAAATAGATATTTCCCCAGGGTTTCATTTTCCTTTAAAAGGATTTGGTTTCGTATCGGTAGAGATTATGTATTGCACTGTTTGAAGAGATCAGGTAGCCTGGGTTTCATGTACCGTCTTGTTATTGATTAAATAGGGAAGGTTGAGTACTGGGAAAGGTGAACAATAATTTGTGAGCTTTCTCAATCCTTTTATGTGAGTTTGGAAGTACATCATATAGAAGAAATGTCCCCTGAAAAGAATTGCTCCTCAAATGCCCTCATGCATATTCACAAGAAATAGCTGAAATGTTCGGACCGAACATTCATTCCACATGTGCGTGCAGTCCCATATACCCACTCCTGTGAGCATTTCATATGCTTTTCAGCGAGATTGGGTCCATTTCTTATCATTTTGATGATTCCAAAACCTCGGAGTATACACCAATTCTTTTGTAGGCATGATCAACCTTTCTCAATATTGCTTTGAGACAGTTTCTATCACAATTTAATCCCATGACCAGAACTCAAATCAAAGGTGATTTATGTATTTCAGGTATTCCTTTCATACTCAATAGAAAGTAATTTTGGACAACATGTTTAGAGCCAAAGACGACTTTAGAAATTAATAGCATCAGACTTTAATACACAGACAGCTTCATTAAGATTTTGCTCAGTCATTACCTTGTTATATTGAACTTTATCGGACGATATTTGGATGGATCATAGGCCCGTGCCTGCATCTGTAGTTACGAGTATTCATATCCAAGGTGAATTTCGTCTCTGTATAAAGGTAAAGCCTGTGTCACATCATGAATGTTTCTTTGTGGATTCGAGGATCTTTTTGTTTTGCTTTGTTTTTATTGTTTTGTTTTTTAAAGCTGTATTTTTTCCCATGTTTTCAAAGACCCCCGAATGGGATCCTGCATGTGAACAGTACGGATTGTCAGCCGAAGCTTGTGAACTCGCCCAGAAGGAAGGTAGCATCCCATCTAACTACACGTCAGATGGCGAGCTGGAGTACGCACAATGTGAGAAATATAACGTGTCAGGAGTGGGATTCTGGCCTGGGATTGACTCATCCAATTACAGCAGCGGAATGATGTCATGTGATAGTGGATGGGTATACGATGACACCCAGTACAAGACATCGACTGTTACTGATGTAAGATTTTTGCATTGTACATGTGTGTATATATAATATATATGTGTGAATAGATATCTAAATTTAACATGGTTCAACCGAACGGTACACACATCCACACCTCTCTCGCTATATATATATAGAGAGAGAGAGAGAAAGAGAGAGAGAGGAGGGAGACTTGTAGGTTATAGAAGAAATATATATATATATATAAATATATATATATATATATATATATATATGCATCAGTATTTCTAAGTTCATGTTGTATTCGCTATGATTTCTTACCGCGAGAAAAGAATTCCCCTTTAATATTTCAAGCCAAGGGCGTATCCAGCATAGGACAACGAAAGCAGTCACCCCTACCCTACCTCACGACTGGAGGCCAAGAAAAAATAAATCTGTAACACTTTCGAGACAATTGACCACAATTTGTGGCTTGGCTTAAAAACTTTTGATTCAGCGCTCTAAAATATATATGTACCAGAGTAGAAAGAGCAAAAAATTCAGCGCACACTATGTTCATTTTTGTTGCATGGCCATATTGTGTTTGATGCCAGGAATTAAAAAAAAAACGAGAATAAGCTTTAAAATCCACAAATTGGCAACACATTGGGAGATTGAAAATTATTGTTTTTTTTTATCTAAATTGGGCATTTTTTTTTACTTTTCGACAAAATTCCTAACCATGTATATTATTTTCAAAGACATTACACCTTATTAGAATCATGTAGCACTAAAAGGAAAATATTATTGTTGCCAATTTGAAGAACAACATGTGATCAATTTAGCCCTTAAGTATAATTCCTTCATTAAAGGGTTAAAGGAACGAAAACTAAAACGGACACTCTCCGCCCTTTACACTCTCCGCGATACTCGTGGATTTTTCTTCGTTCCGCTTCTAGTTTTCCTTCTATTCTAAAGAGCGCAACATCTATATCAAATAAACATTCATGACGAAAAGTTGAGAATGGAACACTTTGATTCATCTAATTACTTTTGCATTGTGTAGAATAATCTGTCCTACTTTTCTCCAGCTATCTAGGTTTCTTTTTATGAAGAGAACATCTCCTTGAAGAGACTGCTCAAAAAGCCAAAGAGTAGATCACGTGTCAGCAGAAAGAGATAAAACCTAATGTTTTTTCCCCCCACATGCAGATGATGCGAATGAACAACTGATACCACACACTTCTCTCTCTCTTTCTCTCTCGATTTCTCTCATTCTCTCCCTTCCATACAGTTTGATCTTGTATGTGGCAAGGATGATCTGACCCAGGTGTCTCAATCCATCTTCTACGGAGGATTCTTAGCTGGATCCATTTTCTTCGGCATCCTGTCAGACACGTAAGTTGCCAAAGTAACATTCTGGGATTTTCTCACAATTGAAGCCTTTTATAAATCATTATAAATTGCTTTGTCCGTGAGTCCATTCCTTTTCAACTTTCAAGAGGAATAGTCGAACCAAGGAAAATTTTAGTTTTAAAAATTTAGCAGCATTTGTTTATTATATTTGTTCTTCTGAATTCAAGAGTGCAGACAAACATTCTCGTAAAGCCTAGGCGTGAGGAGAATGCGATCTGATTTTGTTATGTCGCTATCCAGTCGCATCTACTGTACGGGATGCTTTTTACAAAGAAGATCGGGAATTTTAGTGTTCAAAACTATGCCTTCATAAATTCAGCCGTGTCCACTACGATAATGACTACGTGGCGTTACGTGACTTTGCGTTATGCGGCGTTATGTGGCCGTTATTGCGAGCCATTTACAGTGTCGTATTTTTTTATTTTTTTTAAACATTTTCCCTGCGTAGCACTTGCATGATTTACGGCTAGCTAGGCACTGAGTGCTTATAATGCTATTTAGGTTTTCTTCAAATTAATTACAGTGTTGGACGCTGGTGGACTCTCCTTCTGTCTAACGCCGTTGCTGTCCTGTCTGGAGTCGCTCTGGCCTTTTCACCCAATTGGTGGTTCTTTGCCTCCATGCGTTTCTTCATGGGATTCAGCAATATTGCTTTCAACATTATCCTGTTTGTTATAGGTGAGGGATGGTCTTATTCCTGAATAGCAATTTCCACACGGAATAGATATGCCATTTAATTCATTTAACTTAGTCAATGTTAAGATTTTTAAAGGGTACCAATCACCCAAAAATATTTTACTCTGTATGTTAGAGGTTCCATGTCATTCTACTATATTCCAAATATGGGCTTCGAATATCACTTCTATAAAGAGATATTACAAGTTTAATTATACTCTCTATAAGCATAAAAGCGACTCGTGAGTAGACTAATCAACGCACCCGTACGCGCTCGCCAAGATAAGGGCTCGCGTGGAACCCAACTCGGACGTTCGGTTCCGCGCGAGCACCCTCATGTTATCCTTTATTTCCTTCATACTCCTAAACTGTTGACCTATAGAGTTTCAGATAAAGTGCTTTGAGGTTATTTTTATACTTCCTAATGGTATACAAATTATTTTTTCAGGTGATTGATACACTTTAAGTTGAGAAATATTATCTATATATGATCCAGGATATAAATGATGCCGGCCCCTTTCTTTTTATAGAAGATATGCCCAGCCTGATTTAGAAAAAAAGAAGAAGTTTTTTATTCTGATTTTCTTCTGCCTCGTGCATAATTGAAACCCTACTTCATATCATTCAAAATACAAACCATGCTGTTGTAGTCTCTGTTTCTCAAAGAAAGTGCAGTTTTTAAAGTGTATCAATCACCTGAAAAAATAATTTGTGTACAACTAGAAAAGCATAAAATCAACCTCAAAGAACTTTGTCTGGTATTCTATACGTCAACAGTTAATGAGTATGAAGGAAATAAAGGATAACATGAAAATGCTCACGCGGAACCGAACTCAGAGTTTGACGAGCGCGTACGGGTGCGTCGAGTAGTCTACTCACGAGTCCCTTTACGCTTATAGAGAGTGTAATTAAAATTGCAATATCTCTTTATAGAATTAATATTTGAAGCCCATATTTTGAATATAGTATAACGACATACAACCTCTAACATACAGAGCAAAATTACTTCTGGTGATTGGTACAAAATCTGCATTTCCTGATGACTGAAGGTCGGACCTATACCCTTTTCTGCTGTATCGATAATGGGCATTTCCTTAAAATCTTGTTCGCATGTGATTATGAGCTTTTCACAGTTTCTCTCAATCTTTCAGAAATGGTTTTACATTTCCTTTTTATAGCGATGAGGCCCGATGGGGCATGTATGGATTAAATGTACGTATAATTATGTATAAATCAATGCATTTTGTGGTTATAATAGTATATGTATTTATGTATATTTTTTTTTAAATAAACATTTGGCTTTTAGGAACGGAGTTTATCGGGCCATCTAAACGATACCTTGTGATGCTAGCCACGATCGGTTATGCTGCTGGATACATGCTCCTAGCCTTGATGGCGTACTTCATTCGTTCCTGGCGTACATTGCAACTAGTCATGACGGCCCCTCTTCTTATTATATTCATATTTTTCAAGTAAGACATATTTAAAAGAAATATTTTTCCTGTTTTGATATAGTCGTTACGAGGATTTTACTTGACACTTGTGACAATACTGTTATTTTTTTCTTCAAAATTGCATATGGCATTATTGAAAAGAAAATAAGTGACTCTTGACTGACGGTATACTGCTAAAACCATGAATACACTCACACGGCAAAACTTAGACTAAGCTATCATTATACTAAATCGACAGCATTTTTTCTTGTCTATCCGTGTAAACTGCGATATTTCCTTATTTCTTCTCCTCTAACTTCCTTTATTCAATTTTTTCCAAGATGGCTTCCTGAGTCGGCGAGATGGCTAATCTCCGTGGGGAAATACGACAAGGCGGAAAAGGTCATTAACAAGGTGGCCGAAGTCAACAATGCCAAATTATCAAGACCTCTCTTCACTGAAGAATTCAAAGAAGAACAGGTAAGAAAATACAAAGTATACTGGGTGACTTGTAAGAATGTCAAAACGTTTTAATGTTTGATACTTCCATAAAGATAAAAACATTTAGTGCTTACAAGTAGAAATATGTGTATATTTTTCAGAAGTACCGGTAATTACCATTTTAGTTCGTTTTACCTTTTCCTCTGGCAATCAAAACCAATAATCGTATGGAAATCGTTTGAACTAATCACTGCTTCGAATGCAACCCCGTTGTGTCAGTATCTAGTTGCCCATAATCAAACTTGAAACATTCTCCATACAGTGATAAGTATTTTTTCATTATTACCACTCACTCCAAATCTTTAAACTTCCTCAACCTTTTATTTTGCCTCAAATGTCCTTATCATCACACCGGCGAAACTGAAACATGTTTCCTTTCTGCTTATCCCTCTCGTCATCAAAGGACCAAATTCGGAAGGCACATAGACCCACCGCTCTGGATTTGATTCGCACGCCCAGGATAAGAATAAGAACCATCTGCCTTGTCTGTATATGGTAATTATCTATTTCATTCTGCGTTATTCTATTAATCAAGGTAGCAGTTGTGTACCTTTATCAAAAAGGGGTATGTAGCAGAATTCTATTGGCTGAATAACTATCACGGACACTCAATGAAAGTGTTCATAGATTTTTGTTCGAGATCATTTCACGCGTGATCAAACATATTTCTACTAAATTAAATATATTATATGCGCTCTCATTATGCGCTCTCACACCGTCTCTCATTATCTCTCTTTCTCTCTCACTGTCTTTTTTTTCTTCTACTTCTTCTTTTCTCTCTTTAGGCTATCTCCGATATTTCTTCGGTCCTTCAGAACCACCGTTTAATTGTTTTTCTTGGTTGTTTTGTTTTTCTTTTTGTAGGATGGTTAACTCCATGGTGTATAACGGTCTGTCGCTAAATAGCTCAAATCTCGGTGTCGACGACTACCTCGCATTCGCCATTTCAGCAGCAGTCGAGATCCCAGCCTTCATAATGGATGTCGTCATTGTAGAGTATTTTGGTCGAAAACCTAGTCTTTTCTTCTGTATGATGCTGGGTGGGGTGGCATGTGTGTCAACCGCATTTATATGTAAGATTTTCTCTCTCTCTCTCTCCCTCTCTCTCTCTCTCTCTTGTAGACGAGTTAAATAATAGTAAATGGCCTACATGTTTTTTTTAAATTAAATTGCTCATACCGACTTGCCATTTCTCATTGTATATTTCCTTTTCCAGCAAGGACCTTTTGATTATCACGATGTATCATTATTATTTTTTTTTTTAATTTATTTATTTTATTTTTTTTTTTTATTTTTTTTTTTTTTTAATTTATTTATTTATTTATTTATTATTTTTTTTTGGGGGGGGGGACAATTCTTAGTACAAGTTCCAACTTTGCTTATATATCAGTGTGTATATATATATATATGTATGCATAGGCGTAGCCAGGGGGGCCTAGGGGGCACTCACCCCCCCCCCATTCAGCACCTTTTTAAAAAAAGCGAGAACAAAAAAATAATCATTGTTTAAGATTTAACCTAATGATTTAATGATTCAGTGCTATGTATTTGCTACATTACTGAATATAATACCTTGACTTATTCTCAGCTACTGTCACAATACTAATTTGAATGTCATTTTAGCTCCTGGCGTTGCCCTCACGACCGTTGCTATGATAGGAAAGTTCGGGATCACTGGATCGTTCACTATCATGTACCTTTACACGGTGGAGCTCTACCCAACAAATATAAGGTAATTGTCATAGATATGGTATTTAACTATAAATTCACTTTATTCACATAATGATTCAGATGGCCAATGATTTGATTTTCATTTTTCAGAAATGAAAACGTATTCACAACTTATGTATCGTGCAACTTGTGGTAGAAAAGGTTGTCAGTAATTTTATGTTCGTGCCCTCAATAATACATCTAGTTACTGACGGGCTATCAACAAATACAGATTTCATGATTTATCTTATATTTTCTTTGTAATCCCTATACAGAGGCGTTGCCATTGGCAACTGTTCGATGTTCGCCAGGATAGCGAGTATAGTAGCCCCTCTGATCCTCATCCTCAGCAAATATTGGAATCCTCTTCCCCTTGTTATATACGGCTCTCTAGCAGTTATTGCTGCATTGTCTGCCCTCGCCTTGCCCGAGACACGAGGAAAGAAACTCCCAGAGACGCTGGAAGAAGGAGAAAAGTTCAACTTGTAAGTTCTGTTATCCTAATCTTGAACATGAAAATACAAAGACCGAAGATGAGTAGCTTTATGAGAGGACCCTGACAGTTTAGGAAAGTGGTAATAGGCCTAAAGCATTAATAGTAGCAACATAAAGTGGTAGAAATACCAGCGTGTTAAACCGTCAAACTTGATAATGTTGATAATGTTATCAATGGTACTAATTTGAAGGCTATGTTAACTGTAAATAGTATAGTATAGTAACAGCATCTATGGTATGATAATAGCAAATGATAAAGACATGTTAGAATTATGAACTACCCTGCAATAATTATCTCAGGATTCTCAGCTCATTGTCTCTCCATTTTCTCCGTCACACTCTTTTTTCTTTATAATTGATCTCGCCCTATTTCAGAGAAGACCGAGTATGACGATCAGGACCTCACAAAAATGACGTCACAGTATCTTGAGTAATGATGAAGAGAGCATTGGGCATGGAAATGGACACAATATCTCAGCAGCCCTCAAAAACCTTCATTAAACCATGTAAAAGTTAAAGAAGAGCTCTAACCGGATGTACAACTAAGGAAATGATAAAATTTTAGATAAATAAAAATTGTTTTGCAATTATTCACTTTTCTTTGAGTTTGCTAACAGATAAAACTCAACGGAGTTTTTCAAACAATGTGTTCATTTTAAAACGGAATAAACATTATAGATAAATATATTTATATATACAGTTAACACATTTATTCATATCCTTACCAACTTATGACATTTTTTCAATTTTGTTTTGTGAAAAATTGGTTTGTCATGATTTATGTTATTTGGGCATGCTACAAATCAATTGTTAAAATAATTACACAAGACAATTTCCCAAATTTTGGTGGTTCAGAGGTAATTTATTCACTTTTTTTTAAAGATGGCTTGTCCATAACTTTTCATACCCTTTCTTGAATAGTTGCAGAACATGTACAAAATCTTAGGAATGTCTGACACATGTGCATTTTCATAAAAATATGCCTCGATGCCATGCCTGGACCAGAATATGAATATTTCTAGAAATGCCAGGAAATTTATATATTATTATTTCCATTGTCATGCAAATGACGGGAAACCATAACATTGTTCACCTCATGCTAACAATTAAAAGTATTCAACCAGTGCCCAAATTTCACTAGTCCACCTTTCATTCATAAGAAAAACATGAAAAACTTCAAAATTACAAGGGGTATGAATAATTTTGTTGTTAACTGTATGTATATATATATATATATATATATATATATATATATATATATATATATATAATTACACAAGCATTACAAAGCATTCGCTTGGATCCAGCTGAGGCATGCGGCTTGTCTTTGTTCAAAACTCACCTGCCCCCGACAAAGGAATTAATTAATAAGGTTGAAGATTTGTCAATCTGTCGGTCAATTGAATCTGGTGTCGAAGAAATCACTGGCCCGTCTCCGTGGTCTAGTGGGTAAGGTATTGGCGTTCTAAGCCAACGACCTGGGTTCGATTCCCGGCAGAGACATTTTTTCAACCTTTGCAAAAATTTCAAAAAGGGAGGACAGCTCTGGGGAACTTTGAATTAAGCTACGCAACCATTATTCTCTCATTTTCATTTCTCACAATTATAATTTTATCCACGAGAGCTGCCAAAGCTGTTGTATATGTTATTTCCTTACAATTGTTTATAATGATATTATTCTAATGTATACATGTATATCAAAGCATTCGCTTGGATCCAGCTGAGGCATGCGGCTTGTCTTTGTTCAAAACTCACCTGCCCCCGACAAAGGAATTAATTAATAAGGTTGAAGATTTGTCAATCTGTCGGTCAATTGAATCTGGTGTCGCCGAAATCACTGGCCCGTCTCCGTGGTCTAGTGGTTAAGGCATTGGCGTTCTAAGTCAACGACCCGGGTTCGATTCCCGGCGGAGACATTTTTTCAACCTTTGCAAAAATTTCAATAAGGGAGGACAGCTCTGGGGAACTTTGATTTAAGCTACGCAACCATTATTCTCTCATTTTCATTTCTCACAATTATATATATATATATACAGAGAGAGAGAGAGAGAGAGAGAGAGAGAGAGGTATGAACCAATAAATGAATATGTATGCGCATTTTTGTTCGTAAAATTTAAGTTTGAAATTTTTATGACAATAATTGAACGGAGAATGTGATGAGATTACCACGAAATGAGTCACATAAAAAAAATTAGATAGTAATCTTATGTTTAAGCTTTGGAACCGGGTCTTGGATTTTGTTCTAAAGTGGTAGTGACTCGCCTTGCCATTTCATGATTTCATGATATACAGTAATAATTGAATTCATACGTCTTTCCGCCATACCTCAGTGCCATAGAGTATTTGAAGTTGAATAACTTATTTATTAAAAATAACATTGTTTTTAAATGAGCTTAATATGGTTCTTACAATGTAAATGGCTATCTATGCAAACTTCAACGAAAGAGATCATGCTCACTTCACTTACTTATATTTCATGAGATGCATTTTACACTAATTTAATGTTGTCTAATTTTTAGTGACTAGATAGCTTGCTTCCTTTTAGTAATTTGTCACTTTTTTGTACGTTCACTCTTTTTATGTTCTCTTTTTTGATTTAACGTCCCTGGGGTGAATCAATTATTGTCTGAAAGAGGGTGCGAAAATTCTCCTGAAATTGATTTTTCCCAGAAGCATGATTCTGGAAATCCGCGCCAGCCCTCTCCAGCCCCTGTCTATTGGGGGGGGGGGGGGGGGAGGAAAACTATATTTACTACCATGGCTACGGGCTCTCCCAAGACTCTATGACTATTGTTCATGTTGTTCATTCTGCTTATTTTGTATCTATATGTGTTTTATGATTTATTTGCATATGGCTCTGTATAAGTTTTTTTCTTTCTATTTCTTTTTCCTAGTAAAAACTATACAATTAACTAAACATCGATTGTCTAAGTAAATGTATTTAATTTCAATATTTGTCCTTCTTTGTACGTTAATGAAATATTTATTTGAAATATTACTTTGTTCAAAAGACTTGAAGACCTCACAAAGTATTTGCGCCTTCGGGGTAAAATGGAGTGCTTGAAAATGACAGAAAAAGCGAAATAGATGGACACAGAGGGGAGTGAGATAAAGAAAAATATTAATGCGGAGAAAAAAACAGAAAGTGAGCATTTTTGACAGAGAAGGGGAGTGAGAGAAGCAAAGACAATCGGAAAAGAAAGTGTAAAGAGGTAGGGAGAGGAAAGAGAAAAAAAGAAAAGGGAGGAAAAGAAGGAGGAAATACAAATTCTGCTGAAAGAGGAATACCATGGAGAACAAAGAAGGATAAGAAAAAGATGAAAACAATGATTTAAAAAAAACAACAAGAAAATGCGTTGACCCCTCGAGTTTGGATGCAGATGAGGTTGTACATTAAGGTTTCCATGAAGATTTAGACCCCTTAATCTGCATTAAATTTAGAATTTCATATTAATTGTCAAGCTTAAGAATATATTTCTTGGGTCAGGATATTAATTGATACAACTAAAAATAATCATGGGGTAGCTTCAGATGCAAGGTGGTATCCAAGATGGCCACAATTTTGCCACGAAGAATGCCGGCACCCGGCGATAGTCACGATTCGTTATTTGACCTAGATATCAGTGTTTTAGTCAAGTCCTCGTCATCCGAGACCGAGTAAGAGTCCTCGAGTTCCGAGTCAGAGTCCAATAGTCGCAGACTCGGAGTCCAAGTCCTTGGTTTTCCGAGTTCGAGTCCGATAATCTGTGTGCAATGCAGTACTGGTGCAATGTTAACTGTCGTCTGTGGACTGATGCACATTTGCACACATGTGAGCACCCCACACCCTACCCACAGAGCACAGACATATGTTAAAAAATACAATATATAGTCCTGAATTATACCACACAATTAAGGAATATGATCATGTGATCAATGGTTTATTTATGCATAATGCAAACTGTGAGCACTGATTTGAAAGGATTTTCTCGCATACTAATTTTAGAGAGGGGAAAAAAAGAAAACACACCAGTGATGTCCTGTTTCTGCATATTCCAGTGGGTAATCTTTGAGGATTATCATCTCAATTAAAATATATTCATATAAATTTGCATGGAAAAATCTCTCTTTTTTAATGCTCTCTCTCTTTCTTTTTATGGAGGACATACATGCAAGTGGTCCAACTTAAAATTTAGTACAAGTATATAGACAGAATGAGCAGCATCGCAGTCTCTCCAGTGTCATAAGTCTTGTATGTTTGCTGGATTAGATTAGATTTTTCATTGGAGAAACCTATGATAAATTATCAAATGTTGACAAGATGTGGTTGATATTTGCTAATTGCTACGAACAATTTAATTTTTATCACATGAATGGCATATTCACAACCATTTTTAAGATGACGTTTCCAAAATGTAACATTATGAAAAGCTGTATATAGCAAGTACTTAACATGCTTAAGTTAAAAGAAACGATGGAGGCAAATTGCTGATGAGGGTGTTTTCGTCCCACAAGTGGTAAACAGTGAATAACTAAAATAAATAAATTTTCTCTGGAGAGGTTTTTCTCTAATTGCCACAATGTCGTAAAACTGTTATCTTCTCTGATATAAAAAAGAGTAGTTAAAATGTATATCACTTTTTATGACAGGTCGTTACTATAGTTCATTGTTCCTGATTGCAGTATATTGATCTAATTCAACTTCAACTGCTTATTGTAATTTCGGGTAATCACATGTTTCCCCATGTCTAACACATGAAAGAGCCACGTCGTTGGCCACTTCCATGCAGGTACCTCTCGGCAGGGGCGGATCCAGGATTTCGTATAAGGGGGGGGGCACACAAATGCAGGATTGTCAACTTTGGGAAACTGCTTGGAGGAAGACCCATATTTTTTTGGTCTCTCGCCAGCCCTCCAAAAGTCGCTCAGTGGGGTGGGGGGGGGGGGGGGGGGGTGGCGAGCAAAAAAAAAAATTTCGCCAGCCCACCAAAAGGTTTTCTGCTCGAAAAGGGGGGGGGGGGCACAATCGCAAATAGGGGGGGGGGGCACATTGCATTGTTTTCCCTCAAAAGGGGGGGGGGGGCACGGGCCGGGATTGCCCCCCCCCCTGGATCCGCCACTGCCTCTCGGTGTCATGTAGTTCAGATTCTGAACGATTTTCTTAAAACACGAAAAAAACTATTTTCGAAAAATCAACTGAAGGCAATTTCAATAGCCCTGTCTATCACCTTTAGAAATGTGCGAACATTACAATGGCATATTACGTAATCCGAACCTGATTTCTATGAGCAGTACAATAGGCCTTTGAAATTGCCCTTGAGTTTATTTTTCGAAAGTAGTTTTTAATCGTGTTTTAATCTCCGATCCCCATATGCCATACGCGATACTATACTGCTGCCAGGCCGAGAGATGGCGTGACCTCGAATTTCAATTCAATTCAATTCAAATTAACGTTTATTTTCTTCCATCGCTTTTGTTGACATTTAACATTTGTTCACAAAGTACAATATATTATGATTTTCAATTTCTTTACTTATATCAATATGATATTAATTTGATAATGTTATATAATTTGTCACATGTTAAACCTCAGAAATCTTATTATGATTTGCTACATTTGCTCTCTTTGTTTCCATATCATTTCTCCATGATTGTTACTTTTCTTTATACTAATGCTCTTTGTATTGTAAAACAAAATATTGATGTCAATGTCAATGAAGTTTCTTAATAAAATACAAAAAAAAAAAAATACCAATATAATATAAAGTAACATTTTTATAATCAAATAACTTTAAATACAAGGAAGAAGGTGCGAATCCCAGTAAGCTTACACTTGTAACGGGAACACAAGTACAATATAAATAGAAGAAAAGAAGAGAGGGACAGGCAAAGAAAGGGAAAGAAAGGATAGGGAACTAGGAGGGAAGAGGAAGGAAGGGAACTGCAACATATAAGTAATTGATGGAGTCGTATAGCACGCATGTATAACAGTACAATGGCAAGATATAAGTGAAAATTACAATACGCAAATATTTACTGGTGTTCTTACAGAATTATACTGGAAACAGGTTCAGATGTAATATTACCTAGTAAGACATTCTAACTGTTCAGTCCCAGCCAGCAGATATGATGAGGATAAGAATGTTATGATTTTTCTCCTCCCTCATTCTGTACGATTTGGTATATATATATATATATATATATATATATATATATATATATATATATATATATATATATATATATATATAATATAATATATATATATATATATATATATATATATATACATACATATATATATATATATATATATATATATATATATATATATATATATATATATATATATATATATATATATATGTATGTATATATTTATGTATATACATATATATTACATTGATTTTTTGTAATTCCCCGTACAAATTCGGGGTCACGCCATCTCTCGGCTTGGCAGCAGTAGTAGGATATCGCGTATTGGGGCCACAGAACTCCTAAGTTCTGTGATTGGGGCACACATAAGTAATTCATCCGCTCATAGTGCATGCCGGTGAGGCGGAACAAAGATGATTTGAAATTAATTGATTAGAAATATTGATATAAAATTGATTCATTGTCCTCAGTAAATCTAAAAAGCGTAAATGGTGTTTAATAGACATACCTTTTCCAATTTGACACCTTAGCTGAAGTTGGCTAGCCTTTTACTATTTTTAAAATATTTATTTTATCACTGGTGCACTTCCACTGTTTCTATGTGCGAATGGTGCGTGTGTGTGTGTGTAATTGGGTTTTTACAGACGCGTATCAATCAGATATGATTATTTACGTCTCGGGACCATCCGAAAGACGTGACTCAGTTTCGAACCTGGGTCCGCTGAATCAGTTTATAATTTCCACTGTTAGCTGGATTACAGGCGCACGCCACAACGCCCAGTTGTTGGGCGGAAATTTCGGCTAGCCTTGTTTCAGCCTAAATATTTTTTTTTTTATCGCCGGGAAAGTGCCCAAAGGAGGTACTTCATTTGGGAGATTTTTATATTTTGTCTCTGTTCTGTGAATTTAAACGATTTCTACAAAGGGGTTTTCAAAATTTTAGACAACCTTCGTTATAACACGTAAGTGAATGGGGCCGTGAATTACTTATGTGAGCCCATTGGGGAGATTGCTCTTAAAATAAAAACGTTTAGAATTTCAACTATAGGTGTCATGCAGCACGTCACAGATTACATGGTCGATTGTCAGGAGGGCTTAATCACTCTTACTGTCAGCTTATTTCGAAAGCAATACTGACTACCAAAGACGATGTTAATGTTTTCATGCATAAATGCTACTGTAAACAATACGTTCCAAGATTTTTGAGAAAATGAAGAGAAAATAAATCCGTCTATAGTTACTCATTTAAGACCTATCCCTCTTTAATTTCAGCAATCTTTAGCTGGAAATTGGCGATTACTCAGAGGCAAATTTTACATGCGGGGAAAGTGTTTCACTGAGCAAGCTAAAGACTAATTTCACTACATCTCACGTTTTTTTGAAAATTGATTTACATATTTCCCTTCGATTTTCCTATTTCTTCTGCATGTTTACAAATTAAATGACAACAAACTTTTACATAATTTATACGTAACAAAAGTATAAGGTTGGCTATGGAAGAAAAAAAACACGATTGTCTGGCATTCAAGGCGAATATGCTGATTACCAGTGGCGTAATGAGCCAAAAAGTTTGAGGGGGCTGAGCCAGTATGATTGAAGTATTTTCTAAAGCGCCAGGAACGCAATATATACTATACTCGTTTACAAATCCTTTGAATGGGGGGGGGGGGTGCATCCCCGCCCCTCCCACAAATAAGAAGACTTTGCATTTTGCTGTAACATGTTAATGTTACACTTATCTAACGCCCTTGCTTTGTCAAATATTCTATTTTACGTATTGTAGTTTGAAACTTTGCGTTTTAGACCACTTTTATGCACACAAGTAATGATCAAAGTCTGAGTTTAATATCCACCCTTTTCTTTTTTCTCTTATCTGCTTATGGGGATAGGCAGCTTAAATCATCTTTTATTTTTTGCGACTTTCAATTTCGGGGGACGATTCCTCTCAGCCCAGAGGTGGCGCTCCCCGGGGGGGGGGCACAGTGCCGACTTTTTCAAGTACCCCAAAAGTGCCCCTTTATTTCGTATAGTGCCCCTTTTCTTTCTAATAAGTGCCCTTTTTGCCTTCTGATAAGTGCCTCTTTAACCTCAGACATTACTGCCCCTCATGAAATCTAATAACTGCCCCCTTTTTTGTCTAATTAGTGCCCATTTCCCGTTCTAATTGGGCAATTTTTCCTTCTGATAAGTGCCTTTTTTCACTTCTGATAAGTGCCCCTTTTCCTTAGTATAACTGCTCCCCTTCTTCTTTCTGATAAATGCCCTTTTCACCTTCTGATAAGTGCCCCCTTTAACTTAAGAAATTACTGCCCATTTTGAAATCTGTGCCTTTGTTTTTCGTCGAAGTGCTCATTTTCGGTTCTAACAGTACAATTTTCCCTTCTTATAAGTGCCCCTTTTCACCTCCGATAAGTGACCCTTTTTCTTCGTATGACTGTCCCTTCTTCTTTCTAATAAGTGCCCTTTTCAACCTCTGATAAGTGCCTCTTTTAAGCTCAGATAAACGTCCCCTTTGAAATCCAGCAAGTGTCCCTGTTTTCGTCTGATTGGTGCCCATTTTCCTTTCTAAAAGTGGAATTTTTCCTTATGATAAGTACTCTTTTCACCTCTATTAAATGCCTCTTTTTAAGTGCCCCTTTTTCTTTCTAATAGTATCATTTTCCTTTTGATAAGTGCCCCTTTTGTCTTCTGATAAATGCCCTACCTATATATATATTTAATATATTATATACTCCGATGTCGCTTACAAACTGTGCCCTAAAGTCCACAAAAGAGCCATATACTTAACTCCAAATAATCAGAGAGGCTTCATGATAATAGATTCCTCTACTGATATCAGCACGATGAGAGGCAGTGGAGCAGGGGGCAAGAGGGGCCCAATTCCCTAAATTATACAAGAATGAGCAGTGCCCCTAAATCATAACAGGAAGGAGGACAATTTTTTCTAAATTTTTTATCATTTTAGTAAAATCGCTGCTATTCAAAATATCTTCAATATTTTGCTCGCTCGCTTCGCTCGCTCGCAATGAATAATCAGACCATTACACTCAACTGCAAAGTAGTTTTTATCTAGAACCATGTTAAGACATAAACAATAATGATTCTCGATAGTGTATTAATCAGAATGTAGCGGTATACTAATGTCTCAAAGTGGCTTTCTCCGCCTTGATTTACACCCTTTGTAGGTGCCCTTCCCCCCCCCCCAAGTGCCCCTTTTTGTTCGCCCCCCCCCCTTTGAAAAACGATCCGTAGCCCCAGTCTCAGCCTATGTAATATTATAATACCTGGTTATAGATTTAATTCAAAGTTTAAGTGTATTAAACGAGGGAGCGGAGCGACCGAGTGAGAGGCTTTACTATTTTAAGTAGTGAAAGATTGCATTCTAGAGCACTTCGGAGCCCCAGTAGTGAGCTGTAGCCTTAACTCATTATTTGCTCCCTTAGTTTCGAAAAAATTTCACGATAGTGTGTGAGCCTATTGTAAAGGGACTGGGTGGGGTATAAGAGGAAAGTTCCCCTCCTATAATAAGAAAATTGTGATAAAACAATATCTTGCATGCCGTGGAAGGGGAGATACTAAGAAATATTCCAGCTGTTTAAACGTTCTAAAAGACGTCCTGCTGTAATCAGAAAAATAAAATATGCTTTTTCTTACCAGGGGTATATAAAATGGATGTCTTTCTTTTATCTTTTCTTTCTTTCTTTCCCCCTTCCTTTTCTTTCTTTCCTTCTCCTTTTTTTTTCCTTTTCCTTTTTCTTTCTTGGTCGTGGAACTGGGGGGGGGTGGGATGGAGGCCCCATTAGTTCGCCAGTGTTGATTACATCAGACAGTAGAGCCTTGACAAATATGCGTAGCTTGATAACAGTAGAGCCTTGACAAATGTGCGTAGCTTGATAACATTACTACCTGAGATATGACTGTCAAGAGGCAAATGCAAATATAGAAACGAGCAAATAAAATTCCAGATATAAACGCCTTAAAGTCAGATCATCAAGAGAACCCATTCTTTCTATATCGTACAATATCTTTGAGGTACGAATAGATTACCAACATTTACTATTCTTTTGTGATCTTGGTCGTTCAAAAATGAAGTTTGACGACATTTTGAAGAATGTGGGTGAGTTCGGACGATATCAGCGCCGTCTCTACGTCATTGTGGTAATTTTAAAATTCACGGTTTCGTGGGCCTCTCTGATAGTGGTGTTTCTCAACGCTTCTGTCGACCACTGGTGTGCGGTAAGAAAATTATAGATTATAGAATAACTTTCATGCCTTATTTAATCTAAAAGCAGAAAGTGCCATTATCTAATCTTGAAATGTACCGTCCTGTCTTGATATTTTATGACTAACGCAATAGAAATATATTAAGTTTCTTGGTAAATTTCTGGACGGAAACTGGAAATACTTTTATTCATCTTTAAATATCGCAACAGATTTGATGTGCTCGCATTTATTTGATTTGATTTAATTTGTTTTACAATAGAATATCTAGATTGATTTCAATTTTGGGGGCAAAGTATCTTTAAACTAACTGGAGGAGAAACTTCACTCTTTAGTTTATCTTTCCTCTTTTATTCATAATTATCAAAAATGTTCTTGTATTCACTTGGTGTTTATAATTTCTTCGTAATCTTCTTGTTTGTAACAGTTTCGGACTAATGTCATAGCACAGACAAAAAGGTGAAGGCATTCACTTCGTAAATTTACTTTGTTCAATGAGAGAGTAAATGTAAAATATCGAGCTCTTTTAACCGAATCTGTATTTTCCATGTTTTCAAAGACCCCCGAATGGGATCCTGCATGTGAACAGTACGGATTGTCAGCCGAAGCGTGTGAACTCGCCCAGAAGGAAGGTAGCATCCCATCTAACTACACGTCAGATGGCGAGCTGGAGTACGCACAATGCCAGAAATATAACGTGTCAGGAGTGGGATTCTGGCCTGGGATTGATCCATCCAATTACAGCAGCGGAACGATGTCATGTGATAGTGGATGGGTTTACGATGATAGCCAATACGAATCGACTACCGTGACCGATGTAAGATCTTAGACTTGAGAGTGCTCGTGTGTGTGAGTGGGGGTGTGTGTTCTGTGTGAGTATGTAACAAGAGACTGTGTGTGTATAAGTAATTGATTCATAATTTTGACCGATATCTTGAACCATTGAAATAGCGACATTGATGGGTACGAGGTAAGCATTGTCAGGATTTCAGTCAGAGAAGAAAGTTTCATACACAATATTCAAACAGAATATTACCCTTAAACCGTTGAAACAACGGAATAAGGCATTGCAAAAACAAGGCTGATCGAAGAAAAAGCATACAAACAAAAATAGGGTGCTGATAGTATGGGAAAACCGGGCAAAGAATAAAAAAGTTATGACTTTTTATTCGAGATCACTCATAACATGTGTAATGATAAAGATAATCACACTAACAACATTTATAATAACAAAATTTGTTTTCAAAACAAATGTGATTATATATAACAATGCTTCAAAAGCGATTAAAACAACGCGCAATTATTGCTATGATTGTGGGATATACATGCAGTCTGATCGAACTTTTTTCAAATGAATTCTATGGGTCTTAATGTTTTCAATTCGCTCGAAATACTTTCCTTAAAATGAATTTCTTTCCACAGATCTAAAAATCAAGCTTTCCCATGCAAACTTCTTAAATCTGATCTAATTACCGCCATCTGCTTGTTTCAGTCAATGACCTTTGCCTTTATCACTGAACTGAATGGATCATTCAACTATATTTTGTTTTAGTCACCTGGTTTTGTAACATATACTCCTAAACACAAAATTATTCACAACCCGTATCATCTTCATCTGTAGATATATTGCGACTTTTTGTGAGGATGCCATTATTGTGTAAGCACATGTCTAGTGAAATGTGTGCAGTTTCTATGTGCAATAAAATCAAGGTACAAAATATAACAAATTTTGTACTAATCGTCGCCATCATATTTTTTTTCCTCGGCAAATTTGCTTATAGATACAGTAACCCCATTATATTTATAACCTACAAAATTTTACAGGGGGAAAAAATACAGATTAGTTCTGTATTTACTCATAACAGCTAATCTGATGTTATTTGTACATCAATGTCTTAGGAAAAAGTAACAGCTAATCTGTATTTTTACATCAGAAGTTATGGTGACTCTCCTGACGCCAGATTTGCTGTAAAATTACAGACATTTTTTACGGTGTATCCTCTTTATATCATGTATCAGGGATTTAGTGTGCTACGACAAGCGTTTCATAAGAGACGGATCAAGGTCTTGTGTGCGAATCATAATGGACGAGAACAATTAGTTACAAAACTCATGTAAAACAAATTACAGCATTCGGTTACATAAACTCATCGTCGATACTATTTTAACCATTGCGTATGGCAGGAGCATCAATTTGGGAGGGTTGTTAGACAGAGTTTCATAAGGAACGGGGCAAAGACCAAATCCTTGTTTGCGAATAATAATGGGCGAGAACAATCTTATCAGCAGTTACAAAACTTATGTAATCAAATGATAGCATAATGATTACATAAATACATCTCAATACCATGTCAAGCATTGAGTATTAGAGGAGGGGTTTATGATTACGTTTCATAATGAGACAATTATCCTTGTTTGCGAATAGTAATGGGAGAGAATAATGTTATCACCAGTTACAAATCTGGAGCACGATAATTACATTACATAAACTCATACAATTTCTGACAGAAGCGTGATCTTATGGAGGGGACGTTGGGCCAAGTTTCATAAGATAATAATAACGATAGAGAACAATTTTATAACAAGTTTATTAAAGATAAGATTACTGCAACTGCCTTTTAATATCCGTTCCTCAGGTACACTTGAAGAGACTGCAAAGTTTACAGAACTGGGCAGCTCGCCTTAGCTTTAGACTAGATCGCGTCATGACCCCAGCCCTCTACTTAAATCTCTCCATTGGCTCCCCATAAAAGAAAGGATTCTCTTCAAGATACTATTGTTCGTTTTTAAAGCCTTCCATGACCAAATGCCGATATATATTAAGGATTAACATTTCATCCCGTCCTAATCTTTGCTCTTCTAGGGACTCATTTCTTCTCACCATCCCCCAAACCCGTAGGAAAGCTGGCGATCGTACATTTACTGTAACTGCATCCGAAGAATGGAACAATATCCCTTCTTTCATAAAACCAGCTTATTCCATAGACCAATTTAAGAAATTTCTGAAAAGATATCTCTTCCCGGAATAGTTAAACCCCTCACATTTCTTTCAAACTTTATGCTTAATGAGTACATTTGTATTCAGTGTTATGTATTGTCAATTTCGTCTTAATGTTATGATAGTGTATTATGAATTGTATTAATTTTATGTTAAGTATTATCAAGTCTGTAAACGCTGTGGTATAGTTGTATTATGGAGAGCATACCAGATGCTAGTTATTATTATTATTATTATCATTAGGTGGTCTGTCATCGACAGATAACCTCTTAATTTCGTCAGAATTTTCTTTCTTTATTTATTTATTAGGTGGTCTGTCATCTACAAATCACCTCTTAATTTCGTCAGAATTTTCTTTATTCTTTATTTTAATTTTTCTTCCCATTTCTTGTGAACACAATTTCTCAAGATCGGCAAGATCAATTTTCTTCAAATTTTCGTCAATTATCAGGCCCTATGAGATCAAGTTCCCGTATCTTTTTCAAGGTCATCAGGGGAGCGTTTCATCAAGCGTTTTGTCAGTGATTTTTACCGACAACTGTTATAAGCTACTGAAATCCTTGCATCTGATTGGCTGAGAGCAAATTTGTCAGTAAAAATCACTGACAAAACGTTTGATGAAACGCTCCCCTGGTCATCGTGACGTCATCCATGCGCCATTTTGTGAAATCACATTATCGATCATATCTTCATAACGAGTCATCAAAAATAAACCATATTTGACACACATGAACTTCAGGTCAAGGGTCAACGTAACATGTCAACAAAATCCGCCCGCGCATCATGACGCGCACGTACGCGTGCGTCAAAATTTAAAAATGCTCAAAATCACTTTTTAATCAAATTAGGGTGCGTTTATAAACATTTTGCGAGGGTTTAATGAGCGTTTTAACAGCCTCTTTATAAACACCGACCGTAGAGCTACTTCGATGGTGCACTGTTTATAAACATTTTTGTCGGGCCATATTTATCGCCCGTTTGAACGCCGTCATCAGCTGTATTCGGAGGGTTCCACTGCGCATGCTCGTTGGCCCCTGAGTCGAAACCAGGTCAAGTTGGTCGCGCGCTTTTTCAAAACAGTCGTCGTCAGCTAGGGCCTCGGCTGTATTCTTCGTGTTCCTTATTTCGAGTGTAGATTTTCGTCGATTCACATTTTTGCAAGGTGTCATGATGTGGGACGAGAGGTGTTTGTATTTGATACTAGTGTATTTATTGATGGCTCAGCGAGCCTTACTTGTAGTTATATGTGGTCAACGACAACGTCCATCTCATGGAAGCTATACTAGCTGTAGTACATGCACTGTATACGGCGCGCGCTTTTCAACAAGCTTCGGCCTCGAACCGGAAACGGCTTTAAATGACGTCATTTAAAGCTGTTTAAATTTGATCTCGCGTTTATACACATTCGGACCCCGGCGATTTATACGAAGTGCGTTTGTAAACGCACCTTTTTGGGCGTTTACAGTCGGGCTGCTAGGTCGGCGTTTAAATCAAAATCAGTATGGACGCAAGCCTCTTTTAAACTAATCACGTATACGGTGCCTGATTAAGGCCCAAAAATCTTGTGTATAAACACGCCCTTAGAGTACGGTTCAGGACATTTTAAGCATTTCAAAATTTTCCGTCCGTGCGCGCGCGCAGCGCGTAAAGAACGTAAAAACGCCGGGGTTTTTTTGTTTTTGTTTTTGTTTTTGTTTTTTTTTTTTGCATTGTTTGTATTCCTGACACTATTCTTGACAATTTCCAACTAATTACAGTCATTCTCGACCTTCTATAATGCCACACGCGCGCGTCAATAGGCAATATAAAGTAAAAAGTGTTAAAAACATGTCTATATAAAATCCGCCATAGCTCGTCAGAATGCGGGAAAACCCCCCAATTTTTGTACATTTTCTGAAAGCCTATGAGTTGTAGATATGAATTCATTAAAAAATTGGGGGGTCGAGCGATGGGAACATCGTTATATTTCCATATGAACTCAAAAATTCGATTTTGAAAAAATGACGTCATAATTGTTGTATTCATTTGACAATATTTCAGTAAAAGGTTGTCGATTTTCTTCCAAATTTTGATATGTTGTAGCTGAGACAATTCTCTACACGATCAGTGTTCATTATTTTTCATTTTGACAAAGGGATCATGGCGTATTTTTGCGATTAAAGAAGGCATGTCAATTTTTCACATTTTGCGTTTATTATCTATGGGACATGCCTTTTTCTCAAATCTTGATTCTACATTCCCGTCTTCTTTGAGCAGTATCTTTGTAATTTCTGCTCGATTTTCTTCCAAATTTTAGTATGTTATACTAGTAGCTGAGACTATAAGCTTGCATTAATGTGCCCACCAATTTTTGATCAGATGTCGGTATCATGCCCATTTTTTAACTACAAAATGTCATTTGAGAATGTTCGTTTACGTGTTATCTCTATTGGAAATATTTTGGTCCATTGGTAAAGCACTTGCCTCCCATTCAAAAGACCCAGGTTCAATCTCCAGTGGTCCATTAAAAAAAAAAAAAAAAAAAATCTTCTTTTTGCCTTTCATTTTACCATCACAAACAATGTAATAAACTGCCTAATTTTGCGTGTTATGTCTACTGGAAAGTAGTGTGCAGTAGTTTGTGTACAATCTGATTCCCTGTCATGTATTAAAGCTAAGGGGATAATCTCCCACATGTCCTGCAATATCAAATCGTCCAGTTCGTTATCACGATTTCTCAAAATTGGCTTAGTCAATTTTCTTCATATTTTCGTCAGTCATCAGTCCTAATAAGGTCAAGTTCCCACATCTTTTTCAAGGTCATGAGGTAATCATGACTTCATCCAGACGCCATTTTGTGAAAATCAACTTCTGGTCATATGTTCATAACGAAATGTCATTTCTCTTTCATATTTGGCATGGTTAAGGTCACTGTCATTCCAGTCAAGGTCATTTCGTTAAACGCGCGCGTACGCGTACATGCGCACGTCCGTGCGGGCGCAAAATTTAGAAATGATCCAAATCCTCCCCAATTCATTTTGCACACGTTTTATGCCATTTCAAGCACTTTTCAAAAAATCGCCCATAAAATTGAACCTGAAGGGGCGCTGTGCCACTTAGGTTATCATGGTTATTGTCATCATTATTGTTGTCATTATGATCATCATTATCAATATATCATTATCGTCATTGTCATCTCTTATATGACCATCTTATCATCATTGTCGTCAACAATATCATGATTATTATCTTGCAGAAATATTATCACATCTGACAAAGCAATTTGCCACAGGGACAGACAGACCACCTAATTCGTCTTCAGTGACGAATTAAATTTCTAGTAATTATTATTATTGTTATTATTATTGTTTTTATTATTATCATTATCATAACGAGTTAAAAAACTGAAACACAGTTTCATTTGATTATATAAAGTCATACTCAATATACCAGTCACGCTAATAAATATATATATTGTTAAAAGCTACATTAGTGTTGAAAGGATAATTAACGCTCAGTTCAGGGTTGAAAAGGTCTGAATTAGAGCAGAAGAATCAGAACAAAATCATGCGAGTGTTGAGTTTTGACTGTGTAATCTACGTTATTATAAGTGGGTTAAGTGATAAAATACCTAAGATGCGGACATGAACATCACCATGTTGGAGAAGAAAGCCTACGGCAAGGTGTGGCTTATATCCTTTTAATCACTTTTTTATGTTTTCTTGCGATTTCGTGTAGGGTCTAATGTATTATATATATATATATATATATATATATATATATATATATATATATACATATATATATGATATATATATATCGTCATTTGTCATATCAAAATGATATATATGATATATATATATATATATCACGTATAGGCCTACATATGATTTGATCAACAATGAGGCTGGAGTTATTTCTCGTTGTTGCCATTGAATAACTACACAAGAATTTCCTTTAAAAATGTTCCCCCAAAATGAGGACTAACAGTGTTTGCATTTTCCATACTCCCCTTATGGTCAAATCTTCTTGTTTCCATTTTGCAAATGGAAGATCCTGATTTCACCTCCATAATACGGCGTGCATTCCTTGCGTTGTATTGTAATATTAAAGTGCATTCATATCCCACTGTTTATCACATAATGATTGATGCAAGTGAAATATGTAAAACAGCCTCACATAGCTAATTTTCAGATTTCAGATTTCACATTTTATTGACTGTTTTCAATCATATTAACATAATACTGCAGTGAGAACATAAAAATAAATACATTAACAACAATAATATAACAAGGATGGTTTTTTCCATAAATATGGGCACATAATTAGATATCAATAAGTAAAGTATATGATGCACAAATATTGACCTAAGTGATGTTGAAAACCGTTGGACATGTTTAGAAGCAAAGCTTTGTATAGTACATGTCCAGAAACTTATATAACTTAATCACGATTTGGTCGTTCAATAATATTAAATTCATAAAACATCATTACGAGAAGCGAATTATTGATAAGAGTTTGCAATTGTAGTTTTTCAGAACCAAATTTTGTTGTCTTTCTCTCTCTTTCCCTCTCTCTCTTTCTTTCCTTCTTTGTGTGTGTCTCTCTTTCTCTCAATTTCTCTATTTTCTCTCTTTTTTATCTCTCTCTCTCCCTCTCTCCATCTCCCTACCTCTCTCTCACGCGCTCGCGCGAGCGCTCATTTCTCTCTATCTCTCTCTCTCTTTCTTTTTCTATCTCTCTCTGTCTTTCCTTGTTTTTCCTCTCTCCATTTCTCTATATTCTTCTCTGTCTCTATTTCTCTTTCTCTCTCTCTCTCTCTCTCTCTCTCTCTCTCTCTCTCTCTCTCATTCTCTCTCTTCCATACAGTTTGATCTTGTATGTGGCAAGGATGATCTTACCCAGGTATCTCAATCGGTCTTCTACGGAGGATACTTAGCTGGATCCATTTTCTTCGGAATCATATCAGACATGTAAAAAGTAGCACATTTAGGAATTACCTCAAGATTTTTTTCATGAATCAAAAGTGGACAATAAATACGCTAATATATAGATCCAGACTACTTAGGTTTTTATAATTTTTTCAAATGTACATAATGTAGTCAGATGCGGGGGGGGGGGGTGAAGATCAATTATATGCATTCAAAATATTTTTTTTATGTTGGTTTTGTTTTGTTTTGGTGTTTTTGTTGGTGTTTTTTTTTTGGGGGGGGGTACAAAATATTGCGAAGCGGCTATTTTCAGCGGTGGCTAAGTCATGATTGCTTTTTGTAAGAAGTACCCGCTATATTGCAGCCATGGCTTTCCTATATATGAGGGCAAGTAGAGATGGGGGTCTGGGACATTCTAGTCGACCGACAGCCCGCGAAAACTAAATGGCTATGATAGCGGAGTCGAGAACCCTAAGAAAAAAATAATTTATAAGACACGCAAGACCAAGATGTCAATCTCGTGGGCTGTCGGTCTCGCGGGCTGTCTCTTCGGTCTTCTGACAATGCCCGCCAGACCCGCGGGCTGTCGGTCTCCAGGGCTGTTGGTCCCAAGGGCCGTCGTCGAGGTATTGCATACATGCTAAATATTTCCTTGGAAATCCGTAGAAAATAAAGAAAACAGCCTCCAGATTGTTTAGTAGTTGATGGGCGTTAGTCGGTTGTATCAAGGAGTGATAACTCCTTGGTTGTATAAGGGGGTAAATAGTTATAAAAAGCGTTGGAACAAAATCATGTGTATATGCACGAAGACTATAAATTCTGACCAAATAAAATAAAATGATGCACTGTTAACATTTATTTGTCTTTTACAATTGTATCCATCATTATGACATTTTTAATATCTACAGCATTGGACGTTGGTGGTCCCTCCTCATTGCGAACGTCATATCACTTGTTTCTGGAGTCGCCATTGCTTTTTCGCCCAACTGGTGGTTCTTTGCTACCATGCGTTTCTTTATGGGGTTCGGTAACATTGCATTCAACATCATTTTGTATGTTATAGGTAAGATATATCTTCATGTCTCTACAAAATTTTCAACTTATACGAATTACTGTATCCCTATTGTTTAATCTACAGAGTGTTAAAAAAAAATTGCATATTTTTGTGTGGATAGATTATTGTATATCGTCAATGAAATTCGTGCTTTAAAAAATCAACTCCTTTTCATCTACAGTAACTTCTGCATATAAGATTCAGGAAAAACATATATGTACGATTGTAAAGGTCATCGATTATGTTCTATCTGTCTATATGGCATGGACAGAGAGGTACAAAGTTAAAAATTCTAAGGATCATTCACATAATGTGTAAATTTTTAAATAAGTAAAGCCCTCTCGTGTTGCCTTCTTTGTGGTTAAAACAACGTATCTGAATTAAGAGGGTCAATACCAACACGAATCAGTGTATCTCATCTTTATTTTTTTTTTTAAAGGAACCGAGTTCATTGGGCCATCTAAACGAAACTTAGTGATGCTAGCCACCATCAGCTATTCTCTTGGCTACATGTTCCTCGCTCTACCGGCATACTATCTACGCTACTGGCGTACATTACAACTGGTCATCACTGCGCCTCTTCCCGTCTTATTCATCTTTTTCATGTGAGAAATATTTTACGTGTTTTTTTTGTGTGTGTGTGTGTGTGTGTGTGTGTGTGTGTGTGTTTGTTGGGGGGGGGGGGGGGAGATAATTTAAGCATTTTAAAATTTTGACACTGAAAAACACCTTAAAGTCAGATAATCGTTGGTTCTCTTGCGGACTTCGACGCCGTTTGTGTCTGTCCCATATGACGTGTTATCAATCACCGAAAGTGGACTTCACTTTTACGACCCACAGGTCTTATGTAATGCCGTTACCCTCCGTCATCTTCAGAAAAACCGCCCCGTTAGGTTATTTCATCATCTTAAATTTCTCATCCGAGATTTGTACACCACACATTAACTAATAATACCACCGAGTCCAGCGTCAGCGAAGTACGAAGCCATGAAAAAGGAATATATCTTTAAAGGGCAATCCAACCTTGGTAATAAGATGAGTTGTATGAAAGCAGAAAAATAAGAAAACAGGATGGTGAAAGTTTGAAAGAAATCGGACAAGGACTAAGAAAGTTATGGATGTTTGAAAAATGAGATCACTACATCTATGCGAATCTCAAATTGGCAATTTGGTGAGTCAATTGTGACATTTTTGTGGACAACTCTCCCATTTGTCGTATACAAAAATATCATAAATTTGCTATTTTCTTCGAGGCGCCTTTACCCTCGGGGCAGTAATCAAAATATATTGGAAATAGCATATTGTTATAGGTCCTCATGAACGAAAAGATCCTACTGAGTAATGCATTTTGAAAAAAAGTGACATTTTAGTCATTTTGTGTGTTAGAGCGAATGGAGGAGTTGTCCACAGCTACATCACAGTGACATTACCTATTCGGCCAATTTGAAATTCCCATATGCATAGTGATTACGACTTTCAAAAAATCATAATTTTCTTATTACTTGTCCGATTTCGTTCAAACTTTCACCAATCTGCTTCCCTGATTTTTCCTCTTTCTATCAAAGCAACTTGCTATTAAAGTTGGATTTCCCTTTAAATGAAATAATGATAAATGAAATAATATCCATCATTGAATCCAAGATGGCTTCC